>JAHWXV010542798.1:0-11522 GCA_024586415.1 Phrixothrix hirtus | reverse complement strand
TTTATATATTTGAAATATGTCCATGGCATCACAAGTTTCATTCATACTAAACTGTCCTTTTTTTCTTGTTCTTCTTCTTTTTCGACTATGTACCCATCCTGTATAAACAATAAGTTACTGTGATTCTTTTTTTTAAAAAATGTCAAGCGTAGAGGTATAATTTCATAAATATTTCGTTTTTTCAATTTAAAGCCGTAAATATTCAACGAAATCGTTGGATTTAGTTTTAGAAATTTTAATACTTGATTCGAGTGTGCACCACTATGGGAAATTCAATGCCTTCTAAATTCAATACCGTAGAATAATAAGGGTAGGACTTTACTCTAGTTGCATCTCTTTTTTGTGGATATAATACTGATACTATAAATTGGGCGAATTAGGCTTCATCATCATAATTTTTTACATTAATACCTGCATTTTCATTTGCTACAGTTCCTGGAAGTCTAATGTATGACATTGTGGCAAAAAATAAATTATCACAACTATTGATATCTACATGTAAAGCAATGATTTTTGAAAGGGTCCAATCCGAGTCTTTTCCTCAAATTGGCTTAATTGGTTTTGCAGATTTTCAATTATGTGAGTTTCAAACCACTCATTCAAGTTTCTATTCCCCAATTCAGATTCGAATAATCTAATGTTTTTAGTATTAAATGCAAAATTTGTTGTAGAAAGATTATCACCACTACTACTGCTACCACTATCTCTATCTTCAGACTGTTTACTGAATTCCGCTAAAAATCCTATATTAACTTTAAAGAAACAATTGTACTTTTTATAAGCATTGCGAATCCTCGAAGCAAATAAATAGAATACATCTCTAAAGAATTCTTCTGTTTTTTAAGTGTAAGGTTTATTATAATCCCTGTTCTTAAACGAAGCATAAATTCAGATTCCATTTCTTCCCAACCGGCTTAGAAGGTGCGTATATTTCTTCAACCGTCTCAATAGTGATTCCTATTTCGTAGTTTTTCGTATTTTTCACCAACACTCAATGACTTGATCTTATGAAGATAGGATTTAACTAGCACAACATTCCTTCTTACAAGTTGTAGGAATTTTGTAAGCACTGTTATCGAAGAAATAGTACAATATTTTAAATATTGATTATGCAAGGTGTCATATGCAGTCTTACTGAAATATAGCAAAGAATTCACAATTTTCATAGTACCGTGATCATTGCAGGTCGTTATCGTTATTTAATGTTATAATAATGTCTGTTATATATATATATATATATATATATATATATATTAGGAGTAGAAGCACGCATGCCTACAAATATTTACATATATATTTTTAACTAAATTTTACACTAATATTACTTTAAACTTATTGCAACGTTTTGAATTCGATAATATTGAATAGTTCGATACCCTCTTTCTCCGTAATATTATCTCCACTTCTATTGGAGAGCTCAACTCCTTATTCTTTGAGTTTATTAATAACTCGACATTCAAACTTTCTATGTGATCCTATATATTTCTCCCACCTTCATGGTGGTTTATTTTGTTACGTTGTTAAATTTCAAAGTATCTTTGAATACATTATAAATAAGATTTTCGCAAATAGTGTAAACTTGATAATAGATGAAAACGTAGCTTCCGCATGCTAATTATAACTCGAAATCACTGCCTATCTGATAATAAATGCTTTTGCATGCCAGTTATAGTCTAATCTCACTAGATTTTCTGTCCAGACTAGTCAAAAATGAGGACATCCGCTTTTGTATGCAAATTGTTTATAAATCTGACTCATTTCCTGTCTGATAAGAAAATGCTTTCGCATACAAGTTATAATCTAATCTCACTCTATTTCCTACTGATAAGAAATGATCACATCCGCTTTTGTATGCCAATTATAATCTGGCTCATTTTCTGTCTGATAAGAAATGTGAACGTCAGCATTTGCCTGCTAATTATACCTCCTGTCTGATAATAAATGAGGAAATCAATAATTAATTGTCTTTACTACAAAATAATGTACATATTATTCACGCTAAGTTAGACCTTTCAATCTTGCACATGCGCCGCCACGCCCCAAAATGGCCGCACACAAACTTCCCGCCGCTGCCATACTCCAAAATGGTTGGATCTCTAATAGTTAATTGTCTTTCTCTATCTCCCCACTTATTCTCTCTCCTTTACTACAAAAAGATGTACATGTTGTATCCTTACATCAAAATGATGTTCACGCTAAGTCCGATTCCTTCAATCCTTCGCATGCACCGCCACATCCCAAAATATCCGACCACAAAATGGCCGCCGACCCACTAAATGGTCGGCTCCTCCCACCCCTCACACAACATGGCTACTCCTCCCACCCCTCGCGCAAAATGGCCAAGGCCCAAAATGGCTGATTCCTACAACCAAATGGCCGACTACACCCACTCCGCGGAACCTAATTTTGATATCAACTCCGTGGAAATAAGTTTTGATGGCGTCACTTCCGCTCTGGAATCCGTATAGCATAACTGCTTATATATAGACTGTCCTACTATTAATAAACATTAATAAAGATTTTAATACAATTAAATATTTTCGTTACAATACTTTTGTTAAATACCTCTTCAACACTGCACTTTCAAAAGTCGTATAATTATGCTATATAAGAATTCAGTATTGTCGAATAGATTATGAATGTAATTCAAATTTGTAAACCATCAGAACAAAAATGATCAAAATAATATACTTTAAAAACTGGATTTACTTAATACTCTGGTAGTATTCTGTAGCTTCTATTTACCTTTTTTATAGATAATTGATTAATTTATCTAATACAGAATGTTTTAATTTCAGAAAAACGACATACTGACGGCTAAATTGAAGAAATGGTTCTGCAACAGTTAAAATACACAGCCGTTGGCAGTTATTATAATAAAATTATGTCTTTGAAGAAATATCCAGCAGTATTCATTGAATTCACCGAAAAGCTGAAATGGTTTAATATAATACTTTTAGCTACAATGCATATCACATTTTTTTGGTTCTGTTTTGAATTTTCTTGGCTGAGCAATGGAAAACTTATATTATGGAGTAATTTCAATTCATTTTTAATAAGAAAAAATCATAAAGCTTCGGAAAAGCGTTATGATCTTTTCCTTTCATACATGATAACAACATCTTCAATGGATTTTTCGCTAAAAATAAACTTCACCTAAAATACCACACTGCTTAATTATGAAATTAATATTTAAACGTGAATATATAAAAAAACATTCTGTAGTAATATTTCTGCACAGTCAATATTACTAAAATTACAAAAGCATCCCTCCGTCCTACAAATCAATAAAATCAAGGAACACGCTTCCTTTAATAATAAAAACTAGAAGACTGAACAAAATGACGAGTAAAATTATCTATCCAATTAGACACGATAAATATGAAAACAAAACACAGTAGCTGTAATAAAAAGGCACAACCAGAGACAGTTTTACTAAATTAGGAAAGATTAGAAATAATCTACTAGTATTTCTAATTCTGGCGTCATTTTACAATTTTCAGCCAAAATTAATGCGAATGGTAAATTGTGAACTAAGTACCAAAAGAGCCATACGAACCAAGGCTATATTATAATCAATTGATAATGTATCCAATGTATGTATTCAATCCAAATTTGTTTAAACCTTAAAAACTGTATGTCCGCAAGGTGTACTGCCAGTAGTAAATCATATTGGAAAATGAGTATTCATATGCAACTTGTCTAACTTAAGGAAGCTACGGACAAGGGCTAGGCAACTCATGATGCAATAATCAAATATTACTAATTTTAATAGTTACAGCTAACATTATTAAAAAGAATTCTATCGAAACAAGTGTAATAGTATGAATTCATAAACAATAGTTTTATCCACAGTTTTTTATTTAATTACGGAAGCGTAATCTTGAAAAAACAGTATTTACATTTTTTCACTATTACGCTGCTATAATTAATTAAAAACTGCGAATAAAACTATTATTTATGAATTCATACTATTACATTTTTACAATTTTAGCTGTAATTGTTAAAAACTAATGATATCTGATAATCGCATTATGGTATCACGGTCAAAATTAGATTTGTAATCCTTTCGGTTACTTGTACAAGTTAACTATTATTTTGGTGAACCTCGTGTACACGTTAGTAAATTATTGGGCATATAAATTTAAGTTTCTGCTTTATTTTTAATCTAGCTTTGTTTTTATATACGTAATTTATTTCCAGTTGCTATAAAAATGCTGTGCTACAAATTTGTTTCTTTATTAATTATTAATTAATCTGCTTTAGAACATTCTGTATTTTAAAATCTTACTATTACATTCGTATTAAATGAAAAGTCCTTGGTAAAATTCGTCAAACATTTCGCATATGTTAGGTTTCGACACCTGTTCTGTATTATCAGCTATAGTTACATGTGCATATGTTCAAGGCATAACCCGTTCTTTCTTTTTACTAATCGCTCTGTTAATAAACAGTTGGTTTTCTTTGTGCTTCTGTGATATCTAACCACCAGTATGTATTTCTCTGATTTTGTAATTAACATTATTGGTAATTCTTATCTTGTATTTATTAGTTTACCGCTGGAGGCTACGATCCGCCCGCCGTTAGTATCAAGATGTTGCAGCCTTATGATGCTGATTTCTGGTTACTACCAGCCTCTATATAAGATCATACACTTTTTTTTATTTATTTCTTCGCTTTACGTCGCTCAACCTATAGTGCACAGTTATGCCGATTATTCAAATTAATAATTACTTACTCTAAATAAGCTGCAATGTATTTGAATAACACCTTCGTTGAATTTTTATTAAATTATCGTCGATACCCCTAAAGTCCTACTATGTTCTCTACGTTTTAATTTTTAGCTTATAACATATTTAATATTTATTTAAACACGGTAATTTCAATATATTAAAGTTTGACTATTCACTATTCACAAGTAACGCCGTCTAATTTGATATTCACTTATTTTGCTTTTAATGCTTATTTTAAAAACGCTACAAAACTTTACTTTGCAATCTCCCACTATCATAAAGCTATTGTTTATTACTTTTAATTAATTTAAAGTCCAGTTATCTGAGTGGTTATTTATGCATATACTTGGTTTATACTTGGGAACGTAACCGTCGCAAATGGACCATCAGTCCAATTGTTTTTAGGTAAATTTGTTTTATTAGTTATGCTGATAGTGTATTATGACTTAGAAACGCTTTACTTCTCATTTAATTTAATGTAATGCTTTTCATATACTCACGTTCAAGTAAGACGTAGTTACTATTTAGAGTCATTTGTTACCGTTTGATATACGAGGTGCGAACGTTTAATTACTATATATTATGTTAGCCTTAATCCTTAAAAGGCAAAATTAGGTAACTTTTGCATGATGTATGCATCCCTACGAGAACATAAACTTCACTTTGTTATATTAAAAGTACTTTAAACCTATTTTTTGTATTGAAACACCTTTTTATCTGTTGATTTCGCCAGTTTGGTGGAATAAATACTGTTGTTACTTATCTGTGTTAAGTTATTTGTGACGGACAACATTACCTAACACTTTTTAAGTGAGGTGGAACTTCTGGTTGATGGATCAACGGTACAGTTTGATGAACTTTAGGGTAGAGCAAGTACACCACACACCTTGTCGTTTAGGTACGTTCTGCCTCTACGATTCTGTGAACGGCTGGTGCCTATTCTTTTATCTTATTCTGTAATGGAAGCTAACCTACGATGTGCTAACTCCGACCCCTCTCCTGCATCGAACGAGCCAGCTGGCATAACCGAGTCTTGTGACGTCACTTATAGACTTACATTCATGTTCTATGTCGTAATGGGTTGCCTAACCCTTATCCGTATCCGCCTTAACATAGTTGTTAATTATCGAAATATTCTGCTTAAATGGTTTTTGTCACGTTTCATATAAAATTAATTTTAATGTGTTGCAGTTGAAATAAATTCATATTTAAATTAAATTATTTGCAGTCTTTTTTGAGAGCTAAATTAACTTCTGGCGATTAGACAGTAGAACCCCTAACATCCATGACCAAATTATGCCTTTGACAGCGCATTCTTGTATCATAACGCCATAAACAAAATTGAAACTCGTCACTGAAGTCGATAGCGTCCTATTGGTTCGTTCATTCTTTACATTCTTGAAACCATCACTGCTTAACCACGTTTGCCTGTTACTTAAAATAACGCGGTAAATAAGTCTGTGTAAACGGAAGCCAAAAAATTAGTTCGCATGAAAATTGCACTCGTCAAAATCTTTTGCCTTAAATCATCCAAGCAATCAACAGGAACTTCTGTTCTGCGAAACCTATAGTGTAAAGTCGGTTGGCGTAAACAGCAGCCTTCGTGATCGTTGTTGTAAAGTGGACCGGCCCGTTGGACAATGACACTATTCTCAACATTCAATAAACCGTACATGCCATATATTTGATTAGCTACATAGTCATACAGATGTTGCTTAGGCGCTATGTAATTTCGTGAAATCAAAATCCGTCTTTATCTAAACAATTTAGATGTCCCCCTTCGAAATCTGACATCTGTAAGAAATTTTGTGTTACTCTTTTAGGCATTCCGATAACCGAATACTTTACGTTACACTTACATTTGTTGATGTAACCGATTACAGTGTAATTATATTATTTATTTTATGGAATATATATTTCAACACATTCTCACAATGCTGGTGAAAGATATCTTGTCGAAATAATGCCATATATGTTGGTCGAGCCATATTAATAAGTCAACTCATATATTTACTATCTTTGCTGATATTGCAATATATTGCATGTACAGGATGTCCAGTTTTAGAGGTATTAGAAGGGTGTCTAGGTTATCCGATGAAAATATACAGTTGCGGTTTTCGCGTGTCTGACCTACTTGTTTGAAATATTTACGATCTAGGACACCAAATTTCAATATCCCTCTTTGCTTTCGAGATACAGAGGGAAATTCCAAAAATGCCAGTTTCGAGCACCTTTCGTATATATTTTAATCTGTGAACTATTGGAAAGATGAGAAGTAGTTCTTTTAAAGATTTTAGATTAGCTTAAATTAAATGTCTCGAAAATATAATATACCTGGTATGTATTCAAAACTTTTGCCTCAATTTTCGATTTTTATAAATTCACTTTTTGCTAATTTAAAAGACTTAGCGAAAGTTGCTTAAAACGATTTTGATTACCTTTATTTAATTACATTTCAGCTCATTTTTTAATGTAGAATAATGCATGTTGTAGGTAGTTTATTAATTACAAAAAAACTACAGAATCAAATAAAAAAATATTCGAACTAGCTGTCATTCTGCCTTATACACAATTCGCACAAATTTATTCATAGGCCTATTTAAAAAATAAAATTTATTGCAATCGGCACGAGACAGTAGAATTGTTATGCATTGCTACCGAATCTACTTCCAGATAACTGCAAAAACGATTCGCCATTATTTGAAACGCTTTACCTGTGACAACTAGCGAGGGAATGGCAACCATTTTGACCAATTTTTTTCACATGGTTCTGTAATTTTCTGGTAATTAATAAACTACACATGCATTGTTTAATATTAAAAAGTTAAACGTGAAATTAATTAAAGAAAGGCCTTAAAATCGTTTTAAACTGCTTTCGCTAGGGTCTCCTAGGTGAACATAAATGTGAATTTATAAAAAAAATCTAAAGTTAAGACTGAAAAGTATGTTATATTTCCGCAAATATCAATTGAAGTTAATTTACAATATAGGAAAATATACAGGGCCTTAAATTTAAAAAAAACATGTTTAAAACTATTTCTAGAAAATTTCTAGAAAATGTCTGAGACGCCCTAGAATTCTACGTAAAAACCTGTATAATAATGAGATATCACCTTTCAACTAGCTTACAGAATAAAGTAGATAGGAAGATGCTCACAATCGGTATCCCTTTCAATGTCTCTCTGTATCTAACGAAAAGGGATATTGAAGTTTCGGTTCAAGATACGTTCAGGAAAATCTGAATTTTTTATTTTCGTCAGTAACGGAGATACTCCACCGATTACAAATTGACCACATTTATGGGGTATATCTCATAAGTATTGATTGTTGAAGCCGTATCTAGTAAAATTTTTTATCTCATAGGGTATTACAACTTAATACGGTTTGAGGACCATACTTCGAATTAAAAGGCCCGTTTTCCCCTTCATAATTGCCTACGATGGTATTATCTATAACATGACTAATGTTTTTATACCACCAACTTTATGTTGAAATTTAAAGAGAAATATACTTATATTACATAAATTAATTACAGTTAAATGGTCAATATACGATTAAAAATGGAAACACAATTTAAAATTATTTCTTATGAAAATGCAAAAACTTTTAAGCTTTATTTTAAGTGGCTCTACAACATATATTTCTTTAAATAGTTTAAGTTATATTAAGGGGAGTATTTTATTGTTTCAATTTTTCTTAAGGGTAGTTGCCAGCCTTGAAACAACTTGAAATTTTAGTTAGGACAACGGCTATTATTTTAGCGTTTGTTTAATTGAAATCGGTCTATTACTTCTATGTAAACTGCCAAAAATGGCTACACACAGTGTCAACTTTGGGATGGTTTTTACCCCATAAAACCGCATATAAAAAAATAGGCATCTCTTATATTTTAGTTTTCTGCAACATATCCAAATGTCATCAAAATATGAGTTGGGCACCTGGGTTATTGTCCTTGTTAGTCGCATCCACAGACCATACATAGCAACCAAGGCTCCATGCAATTTCGGAATCCGTTCGGGAAGAATTCCAGAGATTTTACTCTGATCAATTTAATAATGGCAGCTTTTACTTTGTCATTAGTGCCGTATGTATTACCCTTCCAGTGTCCTTTAAACATTTTAAATACGCTAAAATAGCAAGGTACGATATCCGAAAGCACTGCTGATATATAACGACATCGCACTTCAGTCTCAAAAGTGCTGGATTTGTGTGATGCGAGATGTTTGACCTTATATTGTCGTGATTCAACAATACTCGAGCATTACTTTTTCTAACTCAGCGAATACGTTTTATTTGACGCTTGTAATGTTTCAATATACTATTTGGGATTCACTGTAGTTCACTGTTTGGAGTATTTCGTGATTAACACGCAGCGAGCCTCCCGGCAATATAATCATCTAGAATTTTTTCGTAATGGGTGATATCTCATATCCCATACTCTGTCTTTCTTAGTAGGATGGTAATAGTGATCACCAATCTCATTAGAATTTTAAAAATGAATCGTTTCCTTTCGTGTCGATAACGTTCCAGTAGGATTTGAACTTTTTGGTAAGCATGCTTGGTTATTAACGAGAACAAATATTTCTGTAACACATCTCCTGGATGATGAAACCTACCCTTCCTTTTGATATCTCCATATCGTTCGCCATCCTTTATTGGATAATTCGGCGATCATTTCAAATCAATTCATCGAAATGAGAGCAGTGCAAACTGTCGTTGACCGAAACTGGCTTTTCGCTGGGATATTCATCGGAACCATTGAAGGTACTGGTCTCAGAATGACGCCATTTCATAGCCCATCCACTCACCGTGCTCTTATCTGCAGTTTCAGAATCGTAAATGGACTTCAAAACATTTATGGTTGTCCGTAGGATTGACATGTTCTTCAGTTAAAACTCTATCGCTGCATGATTTTTTAAGCAGGTGGACATAGCAGATGTTTGCGATGACATAGTACTTCCGACGAACCGTTCAACCGAATGTAATGCAGTTTGAAACATAAACGGTGGGAAAATGTATCGACAGACTTGTACCACGCAGCCCTGTGTAAGGGTTTTGGTTCTCCAGTTACATCATAATTCAGTTGAGATTCGGGAATATTGGCATTGTAAAGTATCAACATTTTTCATTTACTTTAACAATTTAACTTTAAAAGATAATATTGTGCGTTAATTTGTGGTTTAGTGAAATAGAAGACCAAATATTAAAAAATATTAGTCAAACACATCGCGTGTTAGAGATAATCGCACTTACTATGATAGTAGATCAATAAATATAATTGAGTTTAAGACTGATGAAGGTAAACATATTACAGAAGGACTTCTTTAAGAATAATTTGATATGTCATTAAAGAAAAAATAGAATTACTAGTGATGAATGAAAAGCAGGATAGTGTACATGAGAATACAAAAATATCAATTATATATCCGCAAATTTTTTGAATTGTGCATTGAAAGTTTCTAAATAACCAATTCTCAACTTATTTTTGTAAGAATTAGCAGTCACTATATCTAAAAGTTTCACAATGTTATTAGAATAATCTTTACGGAGTATTTTAGCAGGACTGCTACTTTGGTAGAGCATTAGTACTTTAGAGAAAATGTTGTAGTTACAAGAGTTTCATTAACTTATTGAATTTTAGATTGGTTTATTGGTGTAATGGGTGGAGTTGGTGTAACTGCTGGTGCTCATAGATTATGGACTCATCGGTCCTATAAGGCCAGTCTGCATTTAAGAATATTTTTAATGCTGTGCTACTGTTTCAGTGGACATGTAGGTATTTAATTCTAAGTAATATTGACATAACACTAATCTTAGGAATTTCCCTTATTCTAAGTAGTTGTTCTATTAACATCAAAGTTCTTAGATTTTATAGTAAGTAGCTTAATAACTAAGTACTTGAAGGAACTTATTAATTAAAATGGAAAAATCACCGAAAAAAGGTGCTGAAGTCTTTATAAACTCGAATTAACAGTTTTTTATTATATACATGTTATACAGACCAAAACTGCCTTGTAGCGTTTCTACTTTCAAAATTGCCGGTATATGGTTAAAGTCACATTATTTCGAGGTAATACTGTTTAAAAACGTAATAATACACGGCAGATATATGACAATAAATAGTGATTAATCAGCTACTATACTAAAGTATTCATTAAGTGGATAGAGTTAGGTAACACCGTAACGAGCTCCGTCCTTATTTGTAAATACATGTGTGTCTTCCTATTGTTGTCAGTATCTTTATCACAATTGTTTACAGTTTAAACTATTGAGTCTTAATACACTTAAGGTGTTTTTGATGACTGGTAACGCACATTTTAAAAAGTGTATTTTAGCTACGAACACAAATTAACAGTTTTATGCTACAACACGAACCGCTGACAATAACCTATTCAAGGCTTTTAATATAACTTAACCACTACGATTGAATAAGCATCACTAGATTGTTACATTTAGTACTATTTATAACATACAATTTCCTCACTATATCACTGCTTATACTTTTAAAAAATAGTACAGCGGTTTTGCAAACAATAATATCCGTACTCTGCACTTCAAACAACACAATATTAATTTTATTAATATTCTGTTGCTTTAATTATCCCGATAAAGTCAATCGTACCGCCACTTGTTGCTTATTATAAATGTTTCGCACTTTTGAATCCGCTTCTTTATCTCCATTCGCAATTAAAGCGTCAGTAATCTATGCAAATCTGCAGAAATAACTAAAGATGGTATCATTGTGAAACGTTTTAAAATAATAAAAGGGGGCGTTACTACATAAAAATT
>JAHWXV010542760.1:0-16668 GCA_024586415.1 Phrixothrix hirtus | reverse complement strand
TGTTTAACAATGTGAAGTTTGCACTGGAAACATCAGCTGGTGCCTAGCAACAATCAGTGTTACCAAGGCCAGCAATATAAATAGCAGCCCTCGTATTACACATAATGAGCGTATCTTTAAATAACTCAAATAACGGTTCGAACATCTGAAATGTCGTTTTTAAATTGTTCGAGAACTAGCTCTAGTCCGTTTGAAAATCATCCTACTTAGTTCGAACACGCGTTCGAACATTGATTTTAAGCAGCTATTCTTCAAGTAGTGCAACAAGTTAGAGTCGATCAGCTAGCGTATTATAACCTAAAATTTTAAAAATTGTGGGAACTGTAGTGAAAAATGCACATTGAATATTTTTGGTTATAAAACCAAATTATTGTATTAAGTGCGTAAATACGGCCTTTTAAAAAGCAGTGGTTCGAACAAGTAACCCAGAGCATTTGAACCTATTCGAACAGATTACGCTCGAACAAGTAAAGTTATTTAAAAACACACTCATTATATAAAGCGTGTCCCAGAAGTCTTAAAATCAAATCTAGCCATGACTTTGACGAGGTAGGCCTTCCTTATTTCACACACATATTAAAATCAAAAACATCAAAACAAGTAACCAAAAAATGTAATTCTTACTAGTTGAAACTGATTATTACAATGCTCACACAAGAACAAATAATATCAAGTTAACTTCATAATGACCGACGTATGAGTGAACGTTTTCAAGTTTAATAAATAAGAAATACAAATTTGGTAGTAATTTATAATAATCAGTGACAACTAATAAAAGTTAAATTTGTTGGTTATTTGTTTCGATGTTTTAATTTTAATATGTGTGAAATAAGAAAAGACCTACTTTGTCAGGGTCATGGCAAGAGTTGATTCCAAAAGTTCTGGGATACACGTTATTAATATAGTGATGAAACTGCCTTTGTGTTAATCGTACTTCACATTGAATTGGATCATGCTATTTTGTTATCGCACAACACCATTACTCCAAAGCTAGCCATATATTTTGTTTCTAGCTTCAGCTGCTTTCTTAGATTAATTACTGTTATCATTTAAAATTGTTAAATTTTTATGTCACCAAGAACAACTAAATACAAGTAATTCCGCTACTTTAATACTTTTCATCCATTTATTGCCGAGAAATATGCGTAGTTGCTGTTTTCCCCAATCAGTTATGCAGTGCGCAATAATGAACAAAAATGTCGATTTTGTCGGGGTCCATTGCAATTGGTTATTCAAATACACGAAATCGTGAGTATAATTTTTGCTGACTACATACCTCAATAACCCTCCAAATGCTGATGATACTTTTCAAACTAGTTCCCATTGGTTGCAATGCACTTATTCCGGCGTTTATGCTATTATTTAAAGACGCGCTGGAAATCATTCTTTGAGAGATCTTTCAAAGTCTACTTTGCAGCTTTCACCATATGTTCTGAAGACTGCAAAACGCTTTCATAAAGGCATTTCAACACATCAGTGAAACAAAGGGTCACTTTGATTTCGGAAAGATACTCTTGATTATATTTGTAAACTGTGGTTGTGAGTTATCAAGGTTTACCAATCAATTTATTGCATGGAGATCTTGTCGTTTATGCCTGCGTGTTACAATAGTGTATGGTGATATAACGTATTGATAAACCATGTCTCGAATGTTAAAGACTGAGGTGACATTACTTTACCAGCAGATATTATCACTTTGATAATTATTTGGTGTTGGTGATGATGAAGTCTGCCACACCGAGCTGTACCGTTTATTCTCAGAGTCAAAATGGAGAAGTCGAGTTTCATCACCAGTTATGACCTTGTACGCAAGGATCACTTGCTCTGGAGTAAACAGTCTCGAAATATATCACGCATAAGTACGTCTCTTGTGGAGTTTTTTCGTTACCAAAGAATAGCAGGAGCCTAATGAAATATTCAATATTTCTGATAGTTGTCTTGATGTGATTTCTTAATCTTCTTGTACAATCACGAAAGGAGTGTTGATGTTTGTTTCGATTAGAGCTATGGTGGAACCCAGAATTGATCATTCTCGATGTTGACTGTCTTCCACCTTTGAACACTTTATATTATTGACGAGTAGTGCTACAGGAAAAAGTCGATTCGTCATCGGCCTATTTTGCCAAAAAGTAAGCCTTTCGATAAATATAGATAAAATTTCAAAGCAGCGATCTGTTCTTCACTTGTCAGCTTCATTGTTCCATAGGCAAAACTGAACATGCCTTAACTCGGAACCGAACCAAATACAATCGTTATTACTTAATAGGCAAGATATTAAATAACTAGATAACACAAGAACAGAATTTTACCGCGAAAATTATGATAGTAAGGAATTATGATAATTCATTACTGAATAGTACTCGTATCATCTGCCAATATGATTTTGGTAAATATTCTTCTAGTAAGAAAACGTTATGTGCTATTTGGAAGTATACTTAATGTAACCCTTCTAAGGTTGTCCTTAAAGTTGAATTAGTATATACTCCTGCATGTGACACTCGTCAATCTGTTTCAGTGTCCATATGTTCGAAACAGTATAGTTCATCCATTATTAAGAGAAGAATAATACTAGATGTTCCATTGTAGTTGCAAAAATTTGATCCCGAATCGTAAGGTCGCATAAATGCAACCTGCTTTCCATCAATCACTTCATCGGAATGTGGAAAAGCCCTGTATTACATTTTTCCATTATACCTCTGTATTTGAGACTTAAAGAGCCAAATATTATTACCGTTGCTGTTTGTTTAATTGTTTTGTGGCCGAGGCTTCAAAATGCAGAATTACCTTAGTCCTCTTGGCTTGAAGTGCCGTAATTATTTTAACATACATATTAGAAATTTGCACAAACAGTCTACAGTAGTCTACAGTAGGGATCTTGCTTACTTAACCAAGCATAAGGCATGCTTTTAAAGCTTTCTTCGCTAAAAGATTTAGCAACCTCGGCCTAATTGAGCCTGTATTCTTTAAATACAAAGGAAAACATACTAATAGATACTTCAAACGAGGTCTCAACTAATATTATTACTTATTCCGCTTCAGAAAGATTGTGAGCACACTCAGATTCTATTGCTGATGATAATGAAATTACATTTTCTGTTGATGAGGAAATTTGATTTTTATAAAACACGTGACCATCACTAACATAACATACGCAATATAACTGGGCCAAAAATGTTCGAAAAGACGTAATCAGTCAACAAAACCTTGAAAGAGTTAGCCAATTTCTCAAATATCTGCCTATTCCCTACCAGAGGGGAACAAGTTTGATGGTTTTCGAAATAATGTTGATTGTGAGATAAAACGTTCCCATACACATTATATCTATAAACTAGGGCTGATGTTCACTACAAGTTGATGCAGCAACAATTCAAAACCATCGAACATGATTTTCTGGTGTTTCCCTCTGTAAAGAAACTACTACTAGTAGGTTTTTATCTTCCAGCCACTTTCACTATTCAGATATCAGTAGTGTGTCGTAAGTCAACAACTAAACAGTTCTAGATACTGCAGCGTCCAGCGCCACAGTGTCACAATGGTGGCGGTTGAAGCGGTCCGGCGCATTTGTCATACATGTTGATCATCTTTATATCGGTTTGTTATAAAAACTATGTACTGCCCAATTGGGTTACTCGGCATTGGTTTGGTTGATCGGTGGCATTCAGTAGTCTACACTAACTAACTGCGCTGGAATTTGCTGATTTATGTACCTTAATCATAGCACCGGCATGGAAGCGCCGATTTTCACTGCTGGGTTCGACATATTGGCAAATAGAACACCATAAGACAGGTATTTAGTGATGATTGTCAAGGTGGTAATTTAAGAAATTGTTTTGCTTAAAACCATTATTCCTACAGATTAGACTATATTCGTATTATTATTATTTAATATTTTGTAAGTAAAAAAGTTAAACGGTAGAATAAATTTTACGTACGTTAGCACTTCATAAATAGCTTCACAAAATTTTAGTGGAAAACCGGATATTGCGCATTTTGAAAGAAGGTACAAATATTGTGGAGGCGCAAAGGAATCGTAGTTAAATATTATAAAGTTACTAAACATTTCACTCTATCAGATATTGAATTTCCCACAGGAGTGTTTGTATCAATAACTTGTGATTCTACCGACGGTACACATTGTAAAAGGTAACCTAATTTTTATTTTGTCAGGCACAAATGATTTCTAAAGTTTCAGGATCTCTTGTTACTAGTTATTGTAAAGGTCTCTTTGATGCACCTAAACTTGGTCTCCGAGAAACTAAGTTTTCCACTCACTTAATCTTTTCGCTTATGAACACTTTTTTCATTCCAAGTTATTGGTTATGATTTCAACTAACATTCTAGCAACTACTCTGCAACCTCTCGGAAGTTCTCTCTTCAATAGTTTCCACAAATATCCCTGAAATGCGTAACGCCTATCAGTTTTATCAAAAAAATACAACTGGCCTAGTATGTTAATTTGTAAACTTGAACTGGAGTGAGAATGGCACCAGTGATTCATTACATGTGTAACTTGCCACAAGGCTTGGGTATACGAGAAGCCACGCTATATGTCAGCCTCTCAAAGTAAATCGGATACTTGTACAAATTAGAATTTGTTAAAGTAATCCTCCTCTTTTAAAATTTGTGATGTTTATATTATTCCAAAATTGTCTAATCAATGTTAGTATTTTTAAAAATTATCAACGACTTGGGTGTTTACTAATATTTTAGGTTAGGTTCTAGAAAGTTTCCTTTGCTTTGCTATAGTTTAGCAAATATAAATTAGTATATCAAACTAAAAGGTTTTTTGTATTTATAATTGTTGGGATCATTTCAATTAGTCAAAATGTTTTCGAGTCGTTTAAAATTATTAAGAATATCATTTGTGAATAGCATTTTAATTAAAGATCACTGAACAACTCAGAGTTTTGGAATTAACGTTAAGCTAACAAATCTAAAGTTAATCTAGCTGAAAGACTTCAAAATTAATCACCAGTAATCGTTTACACCGAATAATTGGTTCTTTGAAATTGAGACTTCATAATCATCTCACTTAAATTACCCTATAAAATTTTCTTTTATTTGTTAAATCCTTAAGATGGCCTTTTCAATTAAACTGTAATCAACACGCTATGTGTGACATGAATCATCGTATGAAAACACTGTTTATTTACCTAAATTTCAACGTTGTAGTACACGGTATCACAATACGAGCTACAATAAGTGTGTATGTATTTTACGAATTCATCTTTAGTAAACTATTAAAGGATCGTAACAATAAATACGCTAAGAAGCCATATAATGATCTCGTTATTTGTGAAATGTTTCAACATCCATAAATAAGTATTTCACAAAGTACTTAAATCGAGGATATACAGAATACCTATTCAAATATAATCATTAAAGAATGTTATGACGTTTTTATTGTTATTTTGAGCACTTTCCAGAAAATAAAATACATCTGAAATCTAATAAATTACTTTGTCAGAAAAGAAATCATCAATTATTGAAATTTTGCATATTTGATTGAAAGCTTCTAATGCATTCTAAAATTTCGTTTCTTAGAATCCTTACGGCTCAAGCAATTGAGTTTTTGGTATGCCATTATTGATTACCCATCATTTGTACGGAAATTTAATTCTTCACGATAAAAACTTGAAAATATCTAAACTGATGAAGCAGATGATATATGTAACACACAAGAATAAACAATAGAGACGAAATATCCCTTATTTATGCCTTCGCTCCCTAGTGATAATTTTACAAACACTATTTGCGTCAACCAACATCTCATTTACCAAAATAGTCCATCTAATAATATATAAAAACTTAAACGTTAACAGTATTTGAAATTCAAGTACCTTCAATATAATTCTAGAATAACAGGTTTACCTTAACACAGTCAAAGGAAGAATTTAATAATTACAAGAACACTAATTATTTTCTAAATCATGTTACTAACTTATGACACAAACAGAAATCTTTATAAATACTAACTTTTTATTTATTTTTATTTCTGGTCCATGACGCCTTTATCATTATATGATGTTTAATATTTTCTACTTTAATGTTTTCTCGATCCTTAATTTATTGTAACAATCAACTATTGTTCTTGGTATTTATATTTATAGATGTTTCTTAACTTCTAGCACCGAGATAAAAACACGTTTTCCTTTTTTAAATTCACTGTTGGATTTATATTGAACTTAATTCCGCATGAAATTCACATTAATGTTTTATAAAAAATAACAACATATATATATATATATATACACACGCGCGCACACGCACAAGCACACTCGCACGCACACGCGCACGCACATGCGCACACGTACATGTACACGCACACGCACGCACAAACACACACAAACACAAACACACACATACACCAACACACACAACACCTACACACAAGCACATAGACGCGCACCCGCATTCGCACGTGTTCTAGCACGCGTATAGACACACACAGACGCACAAATGTATACACGCACAGACGAAAGGACGCACGCGCACGCACACGCACACGCAAGCCTATACCCAAGCTCATACGCACGACAACACGCACGTCCACACGCGCGTACACATGCGCACACCCAATCACACACATACACACACATACACACACACGCACACCCTAGCGTACGCATAAGGGCACAAGCACACGTGCACGAGCACGCACACGCACACGCACACGCACATTCAAATGTACCTATACACGCACACGCACACGCACGCATAAGTACACACAAAAACAAACACATACACCAACACACACAACACCTACACACAAGCACATGGACGCGCACCCGCATTCGCACGTGTTCTAGCACGCGTACAGACACACAGACGCACAAACGCACACACGCACAAACGCACACACGCACAAACGCACACACGCACAAACGCACACACGCACAAACTCACACACGCACAAACAAAAGTACGCACTCGCGCGCACACGTACACGCACGCGTACAAGCACAAGCACACAAACACGCACCAGCACACGCACGCCTACATTCACGGTCATACGCACGACCACACGCACGTCCACACGCACTTAGAATGCGCACACACAATTACACACACACACATATACACGCACACGCAAACTCTCGCACACGGGCACGCGCACACGTACACGCTCACGCACACGCACATGCACATGCACACGCACACGCACACGCAAACGCACACTCACACGCACACTCATGCGCACACACACGCGCACGCCCATACGCACACGCACGCGCGTACGCGTGCGCACACGCACACGCACTCGCACACGCTCACGCACACGCACACGAACACGCAAACGCAGACGCACATCGTTGAAAAGGGAATTCGATTTATGACATAATGGCGTATTATTTAAAAAATTCCTATCGATTTGATTTGGAGGAATTGATTTTAGAGGGTTATGCCAAAAGTTAAAAAAAACAAATATTTAACTATCCTCGTGCATTGCAGAATGGTGCAAGTGTTCAATTATTATTTTCAATTCTATCGATTCATTATAAATATTAAGATTTTTAAAGTATAGAAACAACAGTTCATGAATAAAACAGTTTAGCCAAACTCTAAAAACTTAATTACGCCGCTATTTACCTCAGGAGTTATTCAATGGCCTCCCTCAACTTCCATCCAATAATATATGTGTTGCTTAAATCTTCTGCGTAGTTACCTTTAAAATGTTATAGACAGTATCTTTGGCCATACCGGAAACTTCTGACAGTCGTCTTACACTTTGCATGTTACTCATGGATACGTGTTCTAAAACGGCTACTTGCTGTGCTTCACCAAGGATGAAGCGATTTAGTTACGGTTTTCATTTTGTCTGAACCACTTTCCTAGAATTTTGAAGTTAATTCCTACATGTATATTTCGGAAACGTTATTGTCGGAATTGTTTGCATTAAAAGCACGAGCTGCAGCTCTAGCGCAATCGTTGTATGTAAAAGAAATCCTATCTCCACTCCGTCTTATACTGAGTAAATCGTTTTATGTTTAGGTAGAACAAGCGATTTTCAGATTAGAACACTTATTGAAACAAACTAACTTACACAAATAAAACCGTAAATATAACGTTTGCCCAACGTTTATGTGATAACAATAAATGACATTGTTAATACGTTTTGTGCAGTGGAGTAAATAGATATTTTTGTTTTAAAACAACAACGTCTATAATTTAAATCAGTTTCAATTTACGTATTTCTGTATAACCCTCTAGGGTGAATTCCTCAAAAACAAATCAATAGAAATGGAAAAAAAAACCATTGCATCTCAAATTGAATGTGTTTGTCAACTACATGTCACATGACCCTTAATACGATTTACGATTTTTGAGGGGGTGAGCTGTGAGCGTAGGGGGATGAAGATGCAAGTACTATTTTATATGTCAAGCGTCGTCCACCTTTGATCTAAAGTTGACTTGTTCCAACGAATTTTCGAAAAAGCATTGGAGTTTAAGTTATTCAACGTGTTATGTTTTCGCGTGGATATCCTCCACATATACGTATATTAATTGTCAACGCGGCAAGGATGCCAAATTGAAATAATCTGAAAGCAACGCAAGAAAAATAAATACTAATTAAGGTCGTAATTAGTAAAAAGAACTTCAAATTTACTGTTTAACCTCTCTTACCTATATGAAATAAGGTCAAAATTTTCGATGTGCAGTTTTTAGAGGAAATACACGTTTTCAGGTCCCCTGAGTCCGAAAAATATGTTTTTAGAAATTGGTCTCTCTCTCTCTCTCTCTCTCTGTGTGTGTGTGTGTGTGTGTGTGTGTGTGTGTGTGCGTGTGTGTGCGTGTGTGTGCGTGTGTGCGCGTGTGTGTGCATTTGCTTGAAAGTCTTACACGAATTCATGAAAAGTTAAAATTGCCGAAACAATTGTCAATTTAAATAAAAAATATAAATTTGGGTGAAGACTATTTAAATTATTAGATTAAACAGGGTGCTTTTTTATTAATATATCAGTCTATCTAAAAAGCTTATGTAGTGTTATCTCTACTCTAATTGTGTTTATTTAGTTTTGAAGACTATATCAAGACAGCCTATTGCAAATTCTACCCCACAACGAATTTTCAAATTTCTTTGCAATGAAAATGCAATACTTCATCGACAGTTTGAGGAAAATACTCTATCAAAACCTTAAATATATAACTGGTGGAAACAATTCTGCGAATGTAGAGAAAGCGTCGCAAATTTACAACAGACAAACATTCGACCTGATCCGCGCATTCAATGAGTTGACGAAAACATTCGTCGTGATAGGTTTATTTTTGGGTGTGATTTTCAAGATTATTGGAAATAACCATATACGGTTTGAAAACTTAAAAGAAAATTGAATTTTAGAAAAATTTGTGCCAGATGGGCCCTAAGCAAAAAGAGAAAAGTGCTTAAAATTGCAGTAATGTTTTGAATAAGAATAAGAAGTATTTATATGCAACTTACTTACTTATCATGAAGCTTGAGTTCACTATTTTCTCTAGGAAGAGAAGCCATCCAGTTTAGAATAAAGACAGACCAACACAAAGTTGTTCCAACAGATGAAAAGGCTAAGGAGACAGTTTTTGAGATGCACAAGGTGTCTTGATTATTGATTTTTTAACAGATGGTCGAGGCATGAATGCTGCTTATTATTGTCAAATATAGTCTAAAAAGATAAACCCATTAGAAATGCTATTCTCCTTCACCATAACAACCACCCTCATATTTCCCAACTTACTAAAGGCAAATTGACCCAATTGTATTGAGAAAAATTTTCCCATCTTCACTATAATCCCAGTTTATACTGTGGGATATCCAATTCTCTGGAACTGTAAAATAAGTCTTAGAAAATATTAGAGTTCAGGATGATAAAGCTGGTACACACTTTGTAGATAAATGACTCGGAGAGTAGTCAAAACACCGATAAGGAGGGAATTATAAAGCACGCCAAGAAGATGGAGGACGTATATAAAGCTGGAAGGAGAGTATGTCGAAAAGTAGCATAAGTTATTTCAAATAAGTTTTATTTGTATAAAAAATTATTAAATTATTGAATTATTAAATTATTAAATTTTGCGTTAAATTAGACATACGAGTACCTCGTAATTTCACAAACCAGCTTCGGCGAAAAATATAGAGCAAATATTGTAATAGAAATAAAACTTCAACATATTTCAGAACTTCAGTTACAAAATATACTCTCAGGTGCAGTAAAAACATTACATCTACCTTTTATTATTTGATCGCTTAATTCAAAAAATATACAGCGTTTAATCAAATATGTTGTAATGGCTAACTACG
The DNA here is from genome assembly GCA_024586415.1 of Phrixothrix hirtus. NCBI lineage: Eukaryota > Metazoa > Arthropoda > Insecta > Coleoptera > Phengodidae > Phrixothrix > Phrixothrix hirtus. The sequence goes on along the minus strand of JAHWXV010542760.1, from coordinate 6,392 downwards.
CCTTTATTGCATTAACTATGACTTGTAGGCCGATTCTTTTATTATATACGTTGTTTCTTATTGTCCTTTAAAAACAGTTCTTTAATTGTCACATTTGTATGATAGACACTGGTGTAACTTTATTTACTTTGTGATAATTTTTAAATTATTCTCATTGCTGTCTTGTTTTATTACCCTTTAAATACTTCTAAGTGATGAAGATTATACAAAAGCTGTTATTCTTGTGGAATATTGTCGAAGCTTGCACTGTACTACTGGAGTACCTTTTTGCACTTACATCGTGGTTCAAAGATGCGTACAAAGGTTTACAGACACTGAAAAGAACACACAAAAACTAGGATCTAGTAAAAAAAAGAGAAAATTGCTGCTGATGTCAATTTTATAATCTTACGTGTATTACGAAACTACTCTGAAAGGATTGTAAGATTGATATAAATGTGTGGATACTTTGCAGAAGATTAGCGGATGTAGGTTCCACTGTGGACCAGCTCATGGATTAAAACTGCTGCAGCACTGTCGAACAGGCAGGTTATTCCTTTTTTCATATTGATTTGGGATGAAAATTTAAGCTTTGGCTTCTATTCATTACATGATCGACAACGAGAATGGAGCAGATATTTGTTCCACGAGTAAGTCATGGAATGGAATTTAAATAAAGTTCAAATAGAATCAGTTTTTGTCAAAGGGGGAGTCCTTAACAACACACCGACACATCTTCGACGTTCTAAAAAACTAGATTGTAGCATTTGTTTCAGGAGATAATTTTATATTCATGCACAACTATGCAAAACCACATGTTGTTAAATGTGTAAATTAATATCTGAATGAAGTTGCGATGACTTGTATAAATCAGCCAGTATGCACATCGGACATGAATCTAATTGAACACGCTTGAAACATGTTAGATAAATACGCAAGAAGTTGATCGGTGCCACAAGTTTGATTATAAGAATTTCACTTCAAGAAAAATGGCAAAATATCCCACAAATCAATTTTTGAATTTTAATTAACAGCTCTTATAAGAGAAAACTAGCTGTAACCAAAACTAGAAGGGGGAATGCCAGGTATTAAATAATCATATCTCCTAATATCATTTGTTTATCTTGTAGTTTGTAAGAGTTCAATACTAATTTGTTTCGGTTCTCTTAAAATATAACCATTGACGGAGCAATATAAATTTACTAATTGTTTTTAAAAAATACTTATCATTGGCTCTTAGTGTGAATTAGAACTTGTATGACGAGTGTTTAAGCAGATACCTGCTTAAACTTAAGGAAAAATGGTCCGTAAATGTATCGGATGTAATATGTATATACTTGTATTTCAACTACATACAGGGTTGTTTTGAAACAGTTGTAGATAGTAAAATAGGTTACACATTTTTGAGATTATTAAATTCTATTAAGCCCTTTTTTCAAAATCATTGCATATGATAACATTTTGTGTAGCGTTAATACTGACACATAATCTATTACGGAGGTGTAAGAAAAATATTGAGTGTAATTCCCGATATAACAAAGAACAACCTATCTAATTATTCCGTGATTTACATACTAATAAATATGTAGATGCTTGATTTACCACAATATAACCTAATTTTTATTTAAAATTAATTTAAAAATAAAATTGGCATTTGCATTAAAATATAAAAGAGATAATTTGACTTATAAACGGAATTTTCCTATTTAAATCAAAATTAAAAATCGATTACTCCTAAATATTACAAATTTAATTGCGATTCATAAAATTGTACATTGGTGTAAAAAGCATGTTAACGTAACGTATGTTTTAAATAGTAAATGCGTTTAGAATTCTTATTACTTATTAATGGTATGTGATTTAAACTGCGGCATGTGTAATAAATTAAAAAAGCTTAAAATCTACCCTTTCATTTGTAATAAATGTTTAAAATATTGAAAAACATAGTTGTGCTAATTACACAGCACAAACTGTTCAATAGTCTAAAAAAATGCACAACCACTAATAGTAACTAGAAGCTTGTAGGTATTACCGGTCAACAGAAGATGCGCTTTTTTATGCCCATACTTTGCTTTTTATTACTCCGAAATGAAAACATTTCTGAAAAAGATAAAAAATCAAATTGTTTTGGGATTCATTTTTGTATCTTGTGTAAAAGTTTTAAAAAAATTAAATAGTAGATTATATGGTTTTTCTTATCCATTTCACTTACGGGAACATTTTTTTATCAATACAAGGAAGATAGACTAGATGCAACTGGAATAATATTTAAAAAGAGTAAGGCTGACCTTGGAATAAACGTACGTGATTTCTTGGCAAATAGAAATGAAACTTCTGTTAAAAATGTAAAAATTACATAGCAGAAGTTCATAACAAGTTTTTCAAGAATTCTCTTAATTTGTTTGCGCCCAAATTGAAGCAGTTTAATTTTTTTAAATCTTTTTATGAATGTATGAGGTATAAAGAATAAGCAATTAAAATCTCTGAAACCATTTCGAAGCAACCCTGTATATGTATATCCTATCTCAAAGGGCGGTGTTTTGGTATACGTATTTTAATTAAAAGCATTTTAAAATGTTGAATTGGATGTAAGTACTCTAGGATGTAGAAATGCCCTGGAATTACACGTCTTCTTGTATTTTATATATGCACGTAGATTATAAAATACAAGAATAGTTATTGTGGTTGCGAGTTACAATATTGTAATGTGAGTACGTCTCGCATTAAAAAATACACATCATTTACTGTCATCAATTTGCGTGTAAATTGTGTAAATTTAGTAATAATTTTCAGTATTTTTAAATGCTTTTAGTACCTATTTAAGAAACACATTTACCTAATGTGAATATTGTAAATGTGGCGCAAAAATTGAAAATAATTCTAAAAAAGTAGGTAAAACAATAAAAAATCATGTTAATATGGCAAGTGTGAATATATGATCAACACAATCTAAAAATGTATGATTAAAATGAAAGGATTAGAATCCTATATGTATTAAGCAAAAATATTAAAAGAAATGCTTTTCCGCAGTTTTTAATTAAAATGTAATAATTTTGAGTTAAGACTTTCAAAAGAAATGTAAAATACAAAAGCTTACTTTCTTTGTAGCAGATATAACAAGCTGTTTCAGATTAACATTTTAAGTTTGCAGGAAAGATTTTAATTTCTCCGGAACTTTATTTCCTCTGAAACTTAATTTGAGCTTTCATCTTGTGAATTTTAAAAATGTTTACTGTTAAATGTAGCAAGTGAATTAATTAACTAATTAAGACAATTTACTCATTTTACAAATATTTTTCACGCTAGTTTAGCGATATAAGCGTTTCTTAATTTTATGGTAACTTTTAATTCATATAGTCGCACTTTCGTCTTATTTAACCGATAAATTTAATGCTGGTTTTAAAATAAATTTAAACTTTTTATATAGCAGCTTAATGATCATAAAATTTATCTACAACCTAATTAGAATATGTTACATAAACATTCAAGTTCACAAAATGAGAACGTAGTGTTTAATTAGGCTAGTTTAATAATGTATATATTATATGCAATTTATCATAACATAAACTTGAATAATTATAGATGTTAAAACTTTTGCTGTTCTTTTATAAGTGCTATCAGAATGTTCATTAATTAAACTGGCGTGTCTTTAATCTAACAGTATATCCAAAACAAATATTTTAAAATCTAGATCTGTGATAATCATTAATTCAATAAAACGATTATTTTATGAATATAAAAAATATTTGCTGCACATACTCGTAGGTGGGGGTGATCAAAAAGTCTAGGAATTTTATTTTGTAATAAAATTTAACTAACAAATATACTGTACTGAAATCAAAATCAAAAAGGGAAACTAATATCTTTTGCAAACAATATGAATCTACTTGAACTGCATCATATCACGTTACGTCACCTTACACGTAGTATGCGAGGGCTGCCTAAATTTCGGGGTGTGGTAACATTGCAGTTCGCAGGACAATTTACATACAAAATTTGTAAAGTTTGACATTCCTAATGTCAAACAACTATGACATAAAGGGTGTATATAGAACCATTCTGTTATAGAATACTTTTAAAGTAAACAAAACGCGAAAGAAACATGTATCTAAGTTGTGAACTTTTTCGAACAATGATTTTGTTTTACTGTCGATTGAAGAACAGTGAAAAGGAATGTATCGCTGATCTAAAAACTGCTTTTGGTGATGAGACACTATCAATAACAACTGTGTTTCGGTGGTATCAAGAATTTAAATTCGGTTGTACTAACTTTAGTACGAGAAACGACAAATGCAGATCGTCGTGTAACCTATAGAGAAATTCAGTCACCCTTAGATATCGACAAAAATAAAATTTCACATGAGCACTTGGGTGTAAAAAATTATGTTCGCGATGGATTCCCCATAATTTGACTGAGGCTCAAAAATAGGTTCGTGTCAATTGATGCTGGTTCAACTCAAATTTGGTATACCATATTGTCAGTGGTGATGAAAGATGGATGTATGCCTATAAATCTGAAACGAAACAACAGTTAATTATTTGAGTGTTTCAAAATGAAGCAAAGTCAACCAAAGATGTTTGTGCTCGCAGTGTTTCCGAACAAACGATCGTTTGTTTTATATTTAGATGACCGTAAAACAGTAAGTGGAATACAACCATCTGTTTACCACATGCTTTATCTGAAATGCGAAAAAAGTAAAAAACAACGAATAATTCTGCACCATGATAATGCAAGCTCACCCACAGCACGACAAACTGTGAGCTAATTGACTAGTCAGAAAGAGGAATTAACGTCTTATCCTCCTTATAGTCCTGATTTAAGTCCTAATGAATTTATTGCGTTTCGAAAACTCAAATATCGTGTGTGTGATCAAGGATTTTCAACGCCAGATGATACAGTTGAACAGTTCAAGAGTGGAATTTATGCCGACTTCCGAACGGAACGAATTTTATGAGAATTAGTTTAGTCGCATGAAAAAATATATGGCGTGTAACGGGGAATGTCTTGAAAAACAATTCATCCAATAAAATGACAACAAATGGAAATTTTAATACATGAAGTAATACTAATAAATAGTTAGTCTTAGAACTTTCCCATAAAAAAACCGAAAGTGGTTACTACGATAACAACTAATTTGTTTGACAAATAGTGCCTCTAAATATAGTGATAGAAAGTTTAATTTATCACGTTTTTAAACAAAATATGTCAATTGAAATTGATTCCTAAATGACGATCAAAAACGACTCAGATTGGCAACTAACAAGTGACATTGCCACCGTTTTGAAGACAAATCTTAGTTAGTATTGACATTATGGATAAAATATGATTTAAAAAATAGGATCCAGCAACGAGAGCACAATTAAGGTAATGAAAACGCACTATTTGCACATGTCCAAGGTAATTTCGTGTAAAATCACTAGGAAAGGTCCTCGTATCAATTTGTTTGGTCAAAGGCAGAAGAAGAAAAGAAAAATCTGAAAGGGAAGAAGTTCTTATCGAACGAAGTAGTATTAGGTGATGTGATTTGTAGACCAAAACGAACCTTTACGTTTAAATGATTAAGAGAATTTTATAAGGGTTGAGCCAAACGCGTAGAATTAAAAGATTGTAAGTGCGTTTAAAATTCCTGCAACATCTGAACCAATATCATTTTTATATTTAGAATTATAAACAAGGATTTCACAGGTTCCTATCAATTCTTAACAATAATTTATTATTAACATTCAGAAACCTCCAGTTCACGCTTTTAAAACAATTTATATCAGCTTTCCCATGGGAATGTTTATGCTTCTAAAAATAAACGTTAACCACCGACCCCCCTTTTCCAGGCAATCTCAAGACAAAACGTCATTAAACAAGCAGTTGAGATCAGACTTCTCGAGTGAAAACATGTAATCGCGAGGCATGATGTTAATAAAGTAGTGAAGCCGCGTAAAAGTTCTTTAAAGCATCGAATTAGTTACCCTTAGCGAATATCGAGTGCCTGAATGACGGTGAATTCGGCAGGTTAGCGCTGTAAACGAATTTGGAAAATTGGATCGAATTTCGTTATCCCCGTTCAAGATTTGGCTATAGGGCTGTAGATCGTCTGGGAAAGTACCATCACGTAGGATTTATTCATGAAGTACAGGAGATATTGGGACCTACTACCAAAAGTTACGTAATCCAACTCGACTACATATAAGTGACATTTCTTCGATAATTTCCTTCCACCTTATAAGTCACTGAGCTCCACTATGGAATCAGACAATCAATCTCCTTTCTTGTAACGTAGTAATAAACCGCTGGGAGACCTACTTCAACCAAGTAGCAGCTGGACAATTTTTTCTTGTTGTGTGAGATTCAATTAACGAACTGAATATATATATATATATATATATATATATATATATATATATATATATATATATAT
>JAHWXV010542614.1:0-13037 GCA_024586415.1 Phrixothrix hirtus | reverse complement strand
GCTGCCTCTCCCCGGGCGGCCCACGGCAGTCCAAGTTGTAAAGCTAAGTGGGATCACATTGAAGTTGTGCTCTCAAGTGTTTTTGTATTCGCTGTAGTGTAAAGACGTTTGTTTCGGATTGTGCACCCCCAAGATATACCACTACGCGCCGCCGTTGCTTCTTAGTATTGTACATTGTTCTCAAATATCACTAAAGATGTTTATTTGCTGTATTACATGTTTGTTTGTTTGTTTTTTATGGCTGGGATTTCGGAATGCGGAAATTTCCTTGGCCATCTTGGACTATAACTATAATATACCCATTTCGTTATGCCTAATAGAATTTTGCCGAGGAGGTGTTGTATCGTTACTAGAGATTTTTAACGTGACAAAAATTACACTGACACGGGGCCTACGATTTTACTTCCTGATCCGAGAAGGCACGGTTTTAAATTTTTCTACGCTGCAAAAGTTATCGACTCAATGGGGTTTAAACTCGCGTCCCTTGAATTTAGAGGTAAACATGCTAACCATTACACTAATCGAGACCGGCGCTGTATTATATACATCAAATAAAAGCGTCACTTTGGTCAAGTACGAATACATAGCTCGCTAGTAAGATAGATAAATATTATTTATCTATTTGTGTATCGAAATGAACTCATTTCGAAACCCATTTCATAATGGTCTTCTTTATAGCACGGAATATATGTTTTTAAAGGGTTGTTAATATTAGTAATTAACCTTATTAAACGTTAAAATCGCATAGAAAATTGACAAAACTTTCATATTCAAATGTCAAAACGTCAATGTCATCAACTATCACTAAAATTCCTAAATGAATTATATGTCGAAAAAGTGAGGTTTTTCCTAAATTTTTAGCAAATAGATGAAATACTATAAAAAACTTGTTTCATAAGACATTCTATCAGACTCGTTCATTAGAAAACTCGCCTTTACGAGGCTCGTTTTCTGATCTTGAACTCATATGATAAAACATGTCTTATGAAACTTGTTTTTTAATATACTATTATAGAATTGTTTGTACCGAAATAATAGTTACGGAGCTGCAAATCAGTAAATGGAATATCAAACATACGCAATTACATGATTTAAAAAATCCACATGCGAATGAGGAGCCGCAGTTTGCCGACCTTAAATTGGGCTGTATGAATATTTGGTATAAGATTTGATTGACCTTGTTTGATATGCATTTTTTTAATTACCGTACTGTAGTTTTGTTACTGTAATAAATTTTGTTTTAGTTACAAACTAATTATTAATCATTAATTATTATTTTCGATAAGTAAATATTAAAATAGGTTATATAAACATTTAAGTTTTACGTTTAATGTTAATAAACTGGTAATAATCGGTTACTGCACTTTGAAAATTAGTATGACAAAAGCTTATAACGTTTTCGATTAGCTGCATTACACTGTCTTCCTTTTACAAAAAAGTACAGTATTTTGCGGTTTTCCTGAATTTTGATTTTTTATAAATAGAAAGCTAGTATGCACCACACCGGTGCAGTGCGTACAAATCGGAAGCGCTATTAGATAACTTTAGGATTGGCGCCAAATTCAAATATGTAAGAACATTTTTCCTTCACTATTTCGAAAACTCTGAATTTGGAGATACCAAAAATGATTCTGATAATTATAATTAATTTTGTGTTTATTTGATTTTTTTATAAAGGATTTATTTGAATTGTTTTGTTAAATGCCAAAAACTGGTATACTTGTTAATCAATATTTCATAATAAGTTATATATTATACTAATATGTTGATATATCTTTTGAGGGATCAATAAAAGACATCAAGTGACAATTACTACTGTCCAATGACATACCTAGAGTTAATATGATTTGTTGTCAACATTGACATGGAAAGTTATGTATAATAATTTAATATCGTTATGATAATATGCGTATGATTAGGAACTAAAACTATATTCTCGTACGTTTTTTCCGCTGCGTAATGCTTAAACTTTACATAGCTTGCGTGAATTATTTTAAGATATAAATTTAAATAGGGAATGCACTTTATGGCAAAGATGAGAACACTAGAACATTTTTCGAGATATAATATAACCACTTAAATAACGATTTTAAGATATATGTGTTGATTTTGTTAAAATTATTATACTTGTAAAATGGTTTGGAATCATTTTATTGACATGTTTAGTGTTTATACTAAACTGTTAAAGAACGGATTTTTAGGTCCGTTTTTGTACAAAATTAATTAACTAATTAAAACAAGGAGTATTTGCTTGGGCCAAGACAGGTTATTACGTTTGATATACATAGTTGCCTTAGGATAATGCAGCCAGTAGACTTCAGAAATAAAAATCCCTTTCATGTTAAACAAAATCCTTAATTAAATTTTAAAGTTGCTTTTAAAGCTATCATTCAAATTAAATATTATATGGTTTTAGTTTTTAAAACCAAACATTTATCAATCCGCCGGATTATTCTAAGGTAACTTTATCAAATAATAAAATACGCCTCTATCTGAATGATGATAATACGAAACAAAATATATCGCCGACAAAAACTATAGAGCATTGAAGCTATATATTAAAACCTCAAACAATTTTTCAAATAATATCCCTTAGTACATAAATCATGGACCAGATACTTAAAGGAACACGTTAGGCAACAAAGGAAGGATTTTGTTGATGAGCAACAATAAATTGACCGAGTCTTAATAGAGGACAACTGATCTACTCAGCCAGAGATAAAGTAATAAATACCCTAACGATACTCTCACAAGCGAGACGCTACCCTAACAAAAATTGAAGTGATATGTAGTTAACGAGAGTGACAAGTTTTAATGAATTACTTCTCACATTGAAAATCTTTAAAACGCTGTAATACAAAGAAAAATTGTATACACAAACTTATACTACCCATTCTTGAAGGATTTGCGTATTATATTCTCCAGAGAGTTTATTATATTATCTTTATTTAATATGAAAACGGTACTTACATATCATATATCAGACGATAAAACAATTTCGTCCATTTTTGAAATGAAAAAATAGGATGGCAATTGTATAAATGCATTTGTGGTATTCAACAATTTAAAAAATTACCTTTTTAGTGTATTCTAGTTTATAGTATTGGTAAATACAGTCAAAAATAAGTTTAATCTATACATAGCCTACATTTATCGAATACTTTGAACATACTAAAAATTTATTATTTTACAATTATATTAATGAAGCTATGGTTTTTTGAACTATGCCAACATGCCTTAAATGCGATTAATAAATGAAGAAATAATTTAAAAAAAATTCTACAATGCGATTACGTTTTGAAAAGTAATCTTACAATTGAATTGGATTTGAAGGAAATGCAAGCAGCATTAATCCTACCAACTTGAATTTTATCAACAAATAAAACTGTTTTGACCTCTATGCTACTTTGAATGTAATAACACAGTTACTTTGCTAAAGTAGTAGTAATATATTTGTACATAAAACTCAACCTTCTTTACTATTTCTATAAATAACTTAAAAGAACCACGCCCCCAAAGTGAAGCTCTGTATTTCTTGCAGTAAAGGTTGTGGATCAAATGGATTTGGGACATTTGTTCTTTTGTGTAGTGGAAATGAGCCATAAACGTGCCGGTCAATACTCCGGAAATAAAAATTTTGGTAGAAAATTACTCGCTTAAAACATCAGATGAAAATAGCATACATCCATTTAACCTTGTATACAAATTTAACTAAATAATCTTTTAATAGTAATCATTAAGAAGACGAAATAACGTAAACTGAACATACGAGTATATAATAATTTTAAGACATCTAATAAATTATGAATGCAAATTTAAATCGATACTCGAATAAATTTAGTCTTTAAAGCTATAAAAATTGAACTTAAAAATTAAATGGATTGGAAATAATTGACAGACAGTTTTTTTTGCTACCTCAACCTCGGCTGCAAAATTTAATACATTCAATCAATTTAAAAATTATCAATTTTGCACTTTTAAGAACATTATTTTTAAAACATTCAAGCAAGCAATTATGCAAAATATATTGCTGTTATTTTTACGTATTAAAACTGGTAAAATAGAATTTTATAAAACGAGTTACCTATTATTGTTTGAGAACTGATGACATCCTCGAAACTACAGCTAAGCATTTTTTAATGTTCAATGAATTTTTGCATGAGTTCATATGTACTAAATATCGCATTTCATTCCATGGCGCGCGTTAGTATAAAAATTAACGTTACGCCATAATTTACCGTGCTTTTTTAGGTCAAAACTCGTTTAATAAATTGCTGCACTTGGATGGTGGAATACTATTTATTACCGATAAGCCCTGTATCCATTATATAATTTACCAAAGACTTTATTCGTTACTAACATACTTCAGACGTATTACATGAATATCTAGTTTTTCAAAAACTAACTTTTATTGTAGGTTGTTACCAATAAGTGCAAATGTTCTTCTTCAAAACTTTTTGTTGTAATAATCAAGTCAGATTTAGATCTATTAAAAACAAAAAGTACGTAATATTTTCAAATTTAGGGAGCTTTTAGAACGGTATCAATGCATGCTTAATTATGCTAAATAGTACGCTTAATGTACCTTACATGAAATGTACTGTAATTATATTAAAAATTAATTTGTTTTTAATATTGCATCAATGCCATTTTTACAAATTTAACTAAAATGCTTTTAAATTGTTGAATCCTATTAACGCAGTAATGAACATCAGCTTTTTGGAACAAAATTTGATCCCAATTTACACTCGCATATATTTGGTATTCACATTGTAGGCAATCGTTTTCGTAAAACAATAGTCCACAAAATGTAGATATTCCCTTTTAAAAAAATAATCTGTGGGATTTAAAACTGTATATATTAATACATCTTGTGAGGTGAGATAGAGCGGAACATTCCTTTTTCTGAAACCTTTTTAAAGCTACTCTGTATTATCAAATATTGAACACTCAAGTTAAACATGTAATACAAGTTTCTGTTGAGAGATTTAATTTCATTCTATTTAATTCATTATTTACCCAACATTATTACAAACAAATTCCAAAAACGAAGTTACATTATATTGAGAAAGCAGGTTTAGCGGTGGTAAATACTAATAGCATTGGAAAACTACAGTTTATAGATAGCATTATGAATAATGAAGGGTATCCGCATATTTTATAAAATAATTACAAGACTCTGCTGCAAAATTACATATTGAAAACATATTCCGTTTCAATCAGGTCAATGATCCGAAACAGAACATTTTACTGAAGCGTACCTAGGTGTTGTACAACTGCCCAAAAGTTATAATATTCGTTCTCAAAGTCCAAACCTCAATCCTATTTAACATATGTGGGCACATTTACATGGACAAGTATGATTCCATCACAAGATAAGAACGGTAACAGAATTACGAGAAGCTCCTTTGGATGAGTGGTATAAAATTGTTACAGGTGTACATAAAAAATAGTGAAATCAATACATAATTGATTAGTAGCTGTTATTAAACAGAAAGACAACCCCACAAAGTATTGACATGACAAACAATAAGGCTTTTATTTAAAAATGTATACGTCTGTGTTATCGTATTCAACTGCATATTCCGGGTTCCTTGTGATCTTTCTCTATTTATGTTATTTACTTTAAATGCGTTTTTTAAATCAAAATAGCAGGTTATATAGTAGCGTATTTGATATTTTCAAATTTCGTTCATAGATTTTGTTTTCTTTATACATATTAGTTGGAATTTCCGAATGTAAATCCTATACAACTATATGTTACAATTAAATTTTACTTCATGAATGTAAAACCTATTACGACTTTAGATCCATTTGTGTCACCACCGTTCTATTTAAAAAACCATTAAGGTTATTAGTAATATAAACACGGCATCCACAAGTATACAGAGCAATATTTAACAAAGTGTATGGCCTGCCTAAATGAACACAAACCTTTAAGAAAATTTAATATAATTCCTGAGAAACATTTCTTAAATGTTCGCGTAAAAATTTGCCGCAGCTATGTACCTATTAGTTAACGTTATCAACCAAATGTATTTTGGCGACACATCTCGATTTTTATCCTAAATTTCCAAGGACAAATTTTATCCCGTTTTTATTTTATCGCCGTTATGCAAAATCTAACAACGCTGCCGTGTTGGCTGGTTTCCCTACTCTCAACTGATACTTGCAGTCTTGGCTTGGCAGCCATATAGAATAGAGTTTGTACTCGCGCCATCTGCCAAGTATGAAATTCGGTCTGTCATCAGAGTTTTAAACGCAAAGGAGAGCACTGCGCCCATTCAAATTCATTGGCAATGCTAAAGGCCAATGCATGCCTTCACGTCGCTAAGTTCACGACCGATTATTTCATCGGGAAACCGGATAGTCAATTGTCGACTACTCCCCTATAGCCCGCATCTCGCACCGAGTAATTATCATTTGTTTCCCACGTTGTGAACTCATTTAGCCGGTATGCACTTTAACGATGACGAGGAATTGGAAGAAGAGGTCGAGTTGTTAATACGTGTCAAGACGGCAGAATAGTATGACGAACGTATTAAGAAGCTGCCCTTACCGTTTCCAAAGAAGTCTGGACCGTCAAGGCGATTATGTCGAAAAATAGCTTAAGGTTCAACCTTCTCATGGTGTATCTGTTATTGAAAATGAACGCTGTTTACTATGCGAAAAAAGTTTGGAGGCCTTTTTTACGGACAACCCTCGTAAATAAAACATGTAATTCTCAATTTTTCGAGCGGTTGACATTTAATAGTTTTGAAGTTTTGGAACAAATTGCTTAGTTTAAATATTGATTTATAAACAAATTAGCTTGCATTAAAACGTATACAAACGAGAATTATACATTTCTTTGATACTTTCTAATCTCCAATATTTACTACAATTCTTCATATACAATGACTTCATGTAATCCCGAACCCCACGTAACTAGTTACAAATTTAAATTTAGGAACTTTAGTACGTTAAATGTCAATTAAACTGAAGTTGGTATATACAGGTTCTAAAAACATTACTAAACACAACAATATTTGACAGTTATAATTGTTTCGTATTCTTATTACTTTGTAAGAATTAAAATATCCAAATCATTTACTAAATCGTTTTTTTTCAAAAGCAAATATATTTATAAATCCGTTTTAAATATGTAAGTACACAGTTGTTACTGAAATATTGAAAATTTTATTAACGTTACGATTTTGTTACAATAAAAACTTTATCGATAGTTTTATTTTAACGGCACACTATCGAAGTGGAAATCTTAATTCTGATGGTATATGGACATATTCTATATAGTCTTGTATCAACCAATTTACTCTATAATTTCTGGAGAAAATTTTGAATATGCATGAATATGAATATACATAAAATGTGCTAATTAAACGTTTTGAAACAAACGATTGTATTTGCAAGGGAAAACCGACAAGTAGAGTAAGAATTTTAACAGACGATATACTTATGTATATTGAACAACGAATGGAATGTAGTCCTACAAAATTTAGATCAAAATTACCACAACAAACTGGTATGTATGTATAGTGATACAGTATTTTTGGAAAACATTTTAGGTTCAAGTACAATATACGACGTTCCGATTATGAAGTTCTAAGATTTATAAATGATTGACTTCATGTAAATTGAAGTGCTTTTTGAAATAAAATTTGCAGATTATACAACAGTTTCAGAAATATTAGCGTCCAAAGTTGCTATTTTGGCATTGTATTGCTATATTAATTTTACAATAGATGCTTGCCTTTTACAATAAATAGAGGTAAATTGAATTATTTTCACTATTATCTAAAGTTTTATATAAAACAAAAGCAGCAAAATTTAACAGAATTTATGCTGGGAACACTTTTAAGATTATATTTCAATTGTATAGATTCAAAAATAAAATTACTCATAATTTCAAAAAATTGGTTTATTAAATTCACCACTGCCATACCTGAAGAATACATATTTAACTAATATTATTATTAAAATAAGAACTTTAAATGTAATTTTAGTTTTATATACCACCGCATTTCTATTAATGGACACTTTTTCTAATAAACAGACATTCTATTAAGGCTGTTCTACAACAGTAAAATTAGACAACTCCTATATCTCTGTTATTTTTCAACCGATTGTTATGAAAGTTGGAGACGATATCTATTAAATTATTTTAAAATTTTTGATCTTTTTATTTTTTTCAAATATCTCTCAAATTTTGAGATAAATCGGTTAAAATCGAAAATTTAAATTTTTGCCGATATCAAAATGTAGAGCGAATTTTTCTAAAGGTGTTTATTTCTATACATTTTTTTTATAAAATTTAAAATAACAGAGTTTATAGCGTTTATAGGTATTTAAAAATGTGTAACTTTAAATTTGTCGACGATGTTCTGTCTCCTTTATAGTAGTCCAAAACGAGTCGAATCCATAAATTATAATTCACTCTAGACGACTACAACTAGTACTTGAAAATACCATAAATCATTTGAAATTTGAATGTATTTGTTAAGATTTACAGGTCTAGAAACCTTGAATAATCTTTTACAGTATTACCGTGGCAGAGAGTTATTGTTTCAGGGTGAATATTTTGAAAAACAGTATTTATTGAAAATTAAAATTTGATTTACTAAATTGCATAATTTATCAGTGCTACCCTATACTATGATTTACAGTTGCATGTATCGTCTCAAGTTATTATATCCACGCCACATCTCCGTATAAATAGCATTTCCTGGGAATAGTAATTGAAATTTTTATATTATTAAATAGATCTTAAACAAAATATAATTACCTTGTCCAACATTCTCTAAAATTATATCGTCGACTGTTCTTGCATCTCTCTTCCGTAGAGATTTGGCGTAAGAATAATACAATAAATAAATATAGGTAAGCTTAATATAAAAGGTAGATAAATAAATTGCAACTATACAGGATGTTCATTTTAAGTGCCGTTCTTTGATTGTGCACTTATCAGTGTTTTATAAAAATCTTGATAGAGGAAATGCAAATAAGGCTTAGGTGGTAAGTTTTAACATTTGCTAGCATATAAGGAATGTTCCAAATCTTTGTAACACCCAATATTCTTGTGGTGTAATTTATAGCCCTATGTAATCTGTATCTAAATTAAAGTATTTTTAAAATACAATAAAGGGGTGGCAAGTTATGAATTTTATTAGAGTTTATTAGCTAATGTTTAGCGTCCATTTAATGTGTAACAATGCTGTCAAGTTTCAGTTCCATCTTTTAAAAATTTAAGAGACCTCCCACTTATATGCTAAAATATACTAAAATACAGGGTTCTCTAAAAGATATTTTAAACAATTAACATATTCCGTTCAAATTTTCGCGAATTTTCTAAATGGAGAGATATTTTTCAGAGCATTGTCCTTGTCACGCCTTTGGTAGTCACAGTAAATACGAAACAATACTTTTCTAAAGGACCAAAAGAAGACGAGTGTTTTATACCAAATAAATGGAAACGTTTGGATTTTTAATTAATCTTTTGTACCGCGGATTCAGACTTATTCAGAATTTTAACAGAAATGTATAATATGACCAACATAGCTACGGAAATATACAATTCCCTAGTTGCAAAGTTTGTGAGAGATAAAAAACGACCAATTTTGCTGTAAAAAGAAGTTATGAAATAAGATGTTAACCTGGTTATATTTCCATGGGTCAAACAGGATTTAAAGCACTGAAGATGGTCATATGGACTTATAAGGACTTCCCAAGCGAATTTGCGTCGACTAGCTTGCGGGAGGGATGGATTCTTAATTAACATATGATGTTTTACGTGGCAGCTGCTTGGAAAGAGTTATCCTTCATAAAATCTTGGTAAATATTAGAAAGGGCGCCACTAGCTTTAATTTGGAACTCTAGCTATCTTAGCCAAAAAGCTAGAAACGGCAAGACAGCAATGAAAAGCTTTATCAGGGAATGTTACGAAGATAGTATGGTCTTTGAATCACTCAATAACATGAGGATACGTACTTACTAACTTCTAAAGATCGCTACTTACAAAACGCATTTGTCTTAAATACCTGAAAATAAATTCACAACTATCCTAATAATAAAAAGAACTGAAATAAATCAACAATAACTATAATGAATAAAGAAAGAAATATTACAAAATCTTAAATTAATTTGTTACGTCATAAACGGTACCAATTAAATAGTTACTAATGCTAGTATTGAACAGTGTAATTATGGATTATAGGTTACGGTGAGGGCCTGCGCAAAAACAACAAAATATTTATGGTTACTCTAGAAAATTAAACTAATTTAGCTAAAGATCATTTCGATGACACGTAGGTATCAGTTATTTGAAACCAACTTAGCCTGATACAAACGGGTCACCCTGTATAGGTGATAATTCAACATAAGAATACAACTACTCATAAAATTACATGAAAAACGTCAAATAATCAAATGATTTATAATGCTAAACGTGCGACGGCACAAAACCAAAGAACTTATTCACAATTCCGTAAAACACTGCCTAAATGTTAATGATTCTCTTTTGCAATTACAGGTTTTAACAAAAAAAATTAAAGCAACAATCTATTTAAGGTTACTTCCTGAGTTACTTTAGATAAGTAACAAAAATTCACTTACGTGCCTGGTTGTATGATGTGAAGTTTTTATGTATAGAAAAGCATGGCTTTACAACTCGTTTACTTCATTTTTAATTTCCGTAAACGGGTTACCATTCAACCGACGGTAGACAATGTACAAAAATGTGCTTCCATTAACAATTCCCAATAACGGGATGTATCGATAGATTCTTTACACAATCATCGATAACTACAAGAAAGAAACACTGCACAATTGATTTGAAGATTTCACATGATTAAAGGAACCTTTCTGCTAAAATTCTTAATCAAACTTAAAACATGACTGAACTCCACGATGGTTCCGGCATCAATTCCCCTTGTTACATTCCAAAACCACCACAGAAAAATCATCCAATCACAAAATTGCATTTAAAAACAGCCAACCGTATGTGGGCTGCATAACACGACATCGAAAGATTACCCGTCAGCGAAATTCACGTAGCAACTACACTGATGTCATACCTAGTTCTAAGAATTACAAAATTGCGTCATCTTTGTAAGCTTTACAAACATATTTTAGCTGACCATTTTAAAATACTAAATCTCATAGGAAATTATTCTCAACCAAACTGAAATAAATAACTAACATAGGGTTTTATAATTTTAAAGCAACACTAAGATTTCTAAAATGCTTTTGGAATGATTGAATTAAAAATAAGATTTCTTATTAAACTAAATACCAGAAATTGATTTATTTTAATTAAGATTTTAAACGATAATATTCAAGGTTACGGGTTAGAAAGCATACGGGGTGCATTCAAAAACGTTGATAATTATAATTTACCGAAACGTATATTAATTAGTTTTTATATATTATATAGAGCGATACAAAATTAAGAAGGCGTTTGACAATATCCTACAACAAAAAAAAACGATGATTCCTTTAGTACATAAAAAAATGACAAATAGAGAAGTCCGGATAGTAAAACGAAAGAATTCTTAAAACAATTGAAAAATAGCAGGGAAAAACGAGCATTACGAAGAAATTGTTTCTTAAGAAATTAAAAGCCAAATCTATTTATGGTGCTGATAGTGATTATGGCAAAATATTAAATAAAGCTTCTCTGGATATTGAAAACTTTAATGAAAAACAAGATGTATCGCTAAGGTAAAACCACGCCTCATCAGTAAAAAAACGCGGCCAAGATCTGAAATTCCATGATTGTCAACAAGTGACCGAAACAGGTACAGTACACTACGCAAATTTTTATCTCACTCCTTGAGTTTCTAAACACTATGAACATGATACTCATTCATGTGTAAACGCTTCATCACTCTCTGAACACTTCCATACGAAATCTGAGAGTACGCTGATTGTCCTCTTAAACACGTTGAAGGCGAACGCTTTATCAAATTCTTAATCTCAGCCAGTTTAGCATCAGTCAAAGTGGTCGATCCACGACTGATACGCGTTTCTGAAAATGGGCGATCAATCTCGTTATGATGTAATTGCTCGGCACTGCCGCATCTGGATATTTCCTACGAAATTTGTCTACAATACGTACATAAGAACGACCAAAAATAATGTTCAAGAATAAAAATTCGTTGATCTTGGGAAAACATGTTTACCAAGCAATAAACAGCAATACTACAGACGTCATGTGACAAATACAGAGCACAATGGCGACTGGGTTAGTTGCAGTTTATACCTGTGGTGCTATCTTACTGTAGCCAATAGAACTATTTCAACTAAGGTATTGTTTACAGGCACGTGTTTTGAACTTCTCTGTATAATTTCATAAAATTTGAATTTTCTAATTCAACAAAAAGTTAATCTTCACCTATCGAGACCGGCAAAGTGACATAAAGGATAGGTAAAAGGTATAATATGTGGATTGATAGAAACGAAAATGCAGCCACAGACCGAAGAATAATTCAGGAAAAAAACGACTAACCTATAGTATTATTAGAAGTACTTTGAATCAAATCGGCAATCAACTTAATGAGCGCTTCCTAATGGCCTTAATCCCGTTAAAGTTAAGAAATCTTAAGCTATACGGAAAAAGATGGTAGCTCATTTCTTCTTCAAATCTGGGCTAATTGAAACTGTATTGCTTGAAAATGCACGGCTACTGCAGCACGTAGTTTTCAAAAGGTCCTAGAAATAAGGTTATCATGCACCACAACAATATTTCAAGCTATACAGCGCGTCAAGCAAGGCAATTTTTGAAGATCTCTGAAGTTAAATTAATGAGATATACAACACAAAGTCCCGATCTGACACCGTGTGACTTCTTCCTTTTTCCTAAATTAAAGGACAAAGATTCTCAACTCCAAAAGAATCCGTAGAAGGTTTTAAAAAGCTACAGAAACGGTTTTGGCCATTTCTTGATATCTCTTAGTTTAAACAAAATACGGCCCATTAAAACTTTTCAAAAAGTCACCCTGTTTATATATATATATATATATATATATATATATATATATATA
>JAHWXV010542512.1:0-10602 GCA_024586415.1 Phrixothrix hirtus | reverse complement strand
CCCCCCCCCCCTGATCTACCGCTTTGCTACTGAGATAGATTTACATGTATTTCTGTCCATACAGTATAGATATCTAAAATAATAATTATATGTGAATTTGCACATTTATGTAAGACTTATGGTATAGTAAATCAATGTTTTTTATAGGCTATTTCTAAGTGTATATGTATTCATAATAAATATACACTTCAAGTAATTTTTTTGATAGAATAAAAAATTTTAAATGCATCAGTAGGAAAAAGGTTGAATAAATTAAGCCATTTATCTTATTTACAGCTATTGCAGTATTTAATAATGTTAAATATTGCTAGAGCGACATTTAAATACTTCTGCTAAACGCCATCTGTTGTTAATATTATGATTTATTTTCAATTCCCTCCTAACTGCTGTGATAGCGCTAATTTGATTATGAATTTTGTGGGAAGTGTCTCATCTATCCTAATAGGTTTAATTACCTATGACTATAATTAATTATAGATTACCCAAATATTAATGTGACAACTATTATTTATGATTAATTTGTTATTCATCTAAGCTTCTATCCTAAATTGACGTGACACACTCAACACTAGACAATCATATTTATTTAAAACATTGCAGTACTCTGTTGAGGAACAAACAGAGTTTGACACAAAGCATTGAATTTGTTTGGATTTGTTACAAAACAATTAGTTTATGCAGTTTTGTCAATTTTTATTCATAATACACAAACACTTGGACAATTTGACAAAGATTTAGTTTAAGTTTTTGTAAATAGCTTTAAATATAAAACTTCGCAGTGTTATTGTGAATTAAGTCGGTGCAGATTTTGAATTTTTAATAGAATTGGTTATATGTTTATAGCGTAGGGTAATTTATTGTTTTATTTTAGAATCTATAGCTTGTTCAAGAACACATACTGTCATGACGGCAACGCCGATTCTAAGCTCTAACCTATATTAAAAATATCTGTTATTTATTGTTAATTAAATTTTCACAGACTAAATTAATATTGCTCTTAGGTTACTTTATCTCTATCTTGAAGTGTCAATAATATTCCTGTATTTAAAGAGATTAACCGTGTAAAATTTCTAAAACCTGCATCGTACACCAATTTTATTCTGTTAATACCGCGCTGTGCTACCAAAAAATGTGCTCATTTAAAATTTATGTTGAATTTACCTTTACCTTTAGTAATTTTGAAAGCGTAATTTAAAAACCAATGAATAAAAATCCAACCTTTGAGCTAGCTACCTCAATAGTTACTCATGAATAATATTGTATAGCCTTGCCTATTTGTTTAATAAATAACATCATTTCAATTGATGTAATTGGAGTATAAGCTTACACTTGGATTTGTCCTGATACTATGGTCTAATTACGTTTACAAATTATTTTAATTAACTGTTTCCATAATTCATGAAATGAAACTAATACAGGTTTAGAGGTTCACATAGATTATCATGCGTCCTTGGGATTCTATTGCGTTCCCTAGGAGCACAATGAGAAATAATATTTAGGTTTATGTAGAGTATGAGACATTTGTAGACTTTAATAGCGTACGTTCCTACGTAATTTATCTTTAGCGTCAAAATATAAATACTATGCGACGGATTTCGTAAAATAAACTATTACCTACCACATGAAACACTTTTACATAGTATAATTCTTTACTAGTTTATTTTATTTAATTATTTGCATTCAAATAGATGTTTGAAAAGTAACTAACCCGTTGACATATGTAAGTTAACATAAGAATCAAGGAATAGTGAAGAAATGAAGAAAATTCACACTTAAGTTGCTTTAAATTATTTAAAGGTAATAAGTACTGGATAAAAACTTGTTAATAATCTATAAGCATTAGATTTCATTAGTTTTACTTGTTCTCTCAGCTGCTAACAAAGTAATATTAAACATTACTTAAAATTTATAACCTCAAAAAGGAATTTATAGCGTGCAGGGTGTATAACCACTACTTCGAACTGAAACTGAGTTTATGTTAATAGAAATAGGAGTGCTATCATGACAAATATTGCAATGAACTACAATAGAATCCAAATTGTGTCATTTAAAAAGTAATTATGCCATGTTCTGCAGCACCACAAACGTACAACTATTATTATTTGTCTGGCACAAAACATCCAATCGTATTGGCATGAATACATTTACACAGTGTTGTTACAAATGATTGAAGCGGCTTCGCAAAAACACTGTAGCTTTACTTTTTGGCATAATGTTACAAAATTTTACAGTCGTACAAAGAAAGTTCTCACTACAGTTATTGCTTTATCTTAACTGCAGTTGGCGATTCTGCAGAAATCAAGTTCATCTCACACTAATCAGAATAAGTGGTTAAAGGGATAAAATACAACCGTTAGATTACGAAATTGTACAGTATCTGTGGACATACACTACAAAGCAAAGTTTTATTATATGTTGTTGTCTATTTCGTTGGTGGTGTTGAGAAAATTTTAATAAATTACTTTATTAAGTCTCCAATTTGCGCAATTGTTCGTTTTTAGAAAGAGGTAGCCAAACTAATTCGAAAGTGTATTGTATTTATCAACACGTTTCAGGGTTAAAACCCTTTCAAATAACGGATTCTAAATTTACAGGTTTGTATTTACCTAGAAAAAAAATTTACATAATATCTATTTTCAAATACCTATGATCGATCCCACCAAATTTATATTATTAATGACTTGTTATATTACACTTAGTAAGGAATAACAGCTTTGCGTTATATACATTTATTTAATAAAAATCAAACGAACAATTTTCGATCAACAAATTTTCCTTTAAATGTAATGCACATAAATCCTAAAGAAACAATTAATATTGAACAACTACCCTTTGGTAACTTCTCTATACAAACTGTCCTGACAGATTGTACAATAAAGGATATTATTGGCATCGGGAAAACAACTTATGGTTTTTCTAAATTGTTTATTGAAATTAAAACAAAATTTAAAACGTTAAATAACAACCATGAAACACTTTGAGTTTATTTGTTTATTAAAGTTTATAAAACTATTTGGTAAATATACTTACGGTTTAAGTTGCGTTTGTATTATTTTGAAATTTAGATAATTAGGCTTCCTGCTGACAGTTTTGTTCCAGGTAGGCTGTTTTAAAGAAATTCACTTCCGTTTTAATTCTCCATCCAAGACCCGCTGTATTTCATTAAAGTTGCGTTTTCGAATGTTGTATTTATTTTCCTGATTTAATTTAGGAAAATTAACTGTTACGTTGTCTGTGGAATTCCAGCGCTTTTTAATTATATAATTACCTATGTATACTTAGGATTACTTCGTAACACAAGCTAAGGTGGAATTTACATCTATAACTTCAACGCATCTGTTCTGTCGTTCTACGTTTAATTTGAGCAATACCATAGAGTTTTACAAAGAACGTATCACGCTCGTTGCGTGTTCTGGCTTTTTATAACATTCGAGGTCCCTCTTCGAATGTTTTCCTATTCAAGCGGTATGTTCCAAGGGTCAAATTGTCTGCGGCTTGCTTAAGATTGCAAACGTTGAAATTTCGTTTCAACATCGGTTTTTTCCATAAAGCCTCAACCCCAGTTGTTTTTTACGTTGTACCATTCTTCGACGGCGTACTTTGAAGTTTTACTTTTATACTGGTTTTTGAAGTTCACCCACCTTTGTTCACCACGGAGCACTTTGAAACTTGTCAAATGTTTAGCTTTATAGTTTGAGAACTTTCAGTGTAAAACTTACTTTGTATTACAGTAAAATTATTTAGAAATTTGAAACAAATCGTACCTTATTTAAATTTCTAACGTGAGAATAACGTAAATATTTAACTATTAAGTAGGGTTAGCCAATTTTTCTGTATTACCAACTAAATTGCTTAATTTAAATTGAATTTTTATCTACATATCTATAAATTCTTAAGTAATACAGGATACCTTTCAATACTTAAGACAAAACACGTGAAACTGAATAGTACAACTTATTTGCAAGTCGGCAACCAACAGAAAATATTACTATAAATCAGTCGGCTCTACGAGAGCCTCAACCAAAACATCCCCAAGGATGTCTGGAATTTTGCTTCGGGCGTCGATCTCTGTAGTGTCGGTGATCAGAAGTACTTCGTCCATCTACCTTCCCAACATTTGGAGTCAGCACTTAGTGCCACTGCGGTTATAAGGTCAGGACGAAATCACACCTGAATTATAAATGGAATCTTCACTTTGCTATGCCAACTGCACCACCAATCATTCCACATGTTTAGAGATTTGATAAAATTATTTGCAGTTTACTTAATATGTAGTTGTTTCCTGTTGCAGTACGATTAACTGTAACACTTTTACACGCATTTTTATTTCGTCATGTTGGGCACCTTATTGTAACCATTTTTTGTTTCCTTTGGTTGGTATACATCCTTGCGGGTTCCTTCTATTTTGTTAGGCGCCAGAATTGCTCTTACACAATTCAACTGTATCTTCGTGCTTCTTCAGTTCAAGAAGTAGTATGGGTGCCATTCTATTAATTAAGCTTACCTCAATATCATATCGTATTTCTAATGTATTTCGTGATGAAACCAAGTCAAAAATCTGCACTGTACTTTCTCTCAGGTTTGCAGTAAAAAACAACTGTAAAACTAAACTATTGCTCATCCTCAAATGATATTAAGACTTCTTTGTCTCTGCTAAAACTATTTTATAACCTCTGCAGGATATCTTTTTTGTTTTAACTTTAAAGTCAACAATTACAGTGATTGATCTTACTTTGATTTGTTCCTTTGATAAAATATTATCCAAAGGGTTACAAAAGCTCAGTTCTGATTTATTTGTTAATTGGTTCGTTATGACCAAATTTCTAATCTAGTGTAGGTAATTATACATCTCGTTAATGCAATAAAAATTTCATAAAGGAAAGAAAATTAAGCGTTGCGAAATTTTGTTTAACTAACAGACCAAATTGTGTAACAAAATTCAATTATAAGGGATAATACTTGAATTAGTGCTTCTTAATACTTACAGTTAGCAAACCAGACAAATCTTTATAGACTTTCAGAAGCATTTTTGTCGAATAATCCAATAAAATTAAATGTTAAACTACTAACAATTACGTGTCTTGAGATCTCGACAAGTTTTTGTCCAAGAGACGTAATCCTTATAAATTAATAACAACTAAACTATTTTCATTACCAGTAAACCACAATTAGTACGTTAGTTTAAAATAGACAAAACATTTAAAATATATGTGTAATAATATACAGGATATTTTATCTAAAGTAAGTATAGGAAGATGGAACAACCTGCATAATAAAAAATGGTTTTACAGTATACAGCTTCGCAAAAAATAATTTTTGATAATCATAAGAGCAAGTGAGTTGCAACATAGTTGCGTTTAGATGGGACCCTCAGTAGTTGATGCACACTCGAAAACCATCACCACCTATCGTTGTATTTTACCCGTTTTATCAGTTCAAGCAACGTATGTTGCAATATTTTTGTGCTCTGATGTTGGTCTTTTAACTACTGCTGGGTAATGAGCGCTCGATGAGTTATCAACAAGTACTCCTTTTGACCTGCACTAGAATAAACATGCTTATTTCGGTCATATTTCAAAATGATATGATATACATCAAGTAGATTGTAAAAATAGAAATATATTAATTTACCAAAACCAAGTTTTGCAGACTTCAAGGCAGTTGCGTAAATATTTTTCGGATGAAACATATTTTATTCCCCTATTGAAGCCAACACTCCAACTTTTTGTTAGAATAACAAATAGTGGTTAAAGTAATTCCCACCGGCAGATATTTAAGGTTATATAGTATAACTATATGTAATCGCAGAAATAAATTGCGCAACACAAGCTACTTCTTTTGATCTTGCCTCTGCTAATGTTTGCCTGGAATAGATTTCTAATGGAAGAACATTTTGATCTGAGTTGTATACAAGGCAATTCGAGTTAGCTGGCCTATTACATGTTTATGAAAAATTACAATTTTGAGCTGAAAATTTGCACAAACGATTTATCCGAGATATGTATAATGAGAATGGTAAGACGCATGCTGAACTTCTGGTTGTGCATGAACTAAACACCAACACTCAGTTTTAACATATTATTCATCTACATGCATATATGTGAATATGCGCGTAATCTTTTCTATTAAATTGTGTGTTGTGGAAGTATTGACGTATATTATAAATTTAGAATAGTACCAAAGTCGGGTTTATCATTCAATTCCTAATTCTTGCACAATACGATATCTTCAGCATCCATACTCTACACAAAATAATTTTTTTATAGAGAATAAGGAAGATATTAACATATTAATTCGAATAAACCTAACATATTTATTATAAGCTTATTCTCCCTAACTTTTACAGAATGTATAAGTAGCGTACTATTTAATTTAAAAATAAAATGGAGATTTTAGGGAATAGACGATATAGGTACATGTTTCCTCTGATGCCTATCAATTTTTGGGAAAGACTATTGATACGAAAGGAAATATATACAAAATAATTTCAAGTCCTTAATATTTTAATGACCTTGAATATAAATGCATTTATGCAAGATGGCAACAAAATTCTGACATCTCAAATGATACATCAAAACAAAATGGGATTATCTCACAAAATAATACTCAAGTATAACGCGTTTATGATGTTTGTGCATATTTATCGACACGACGGGATATTCACGATACTAAAAATCCAAATTATGTCGACTTGGTACAGAGAATATCATCGAGTGGCCATATGGTATTGCAATTTATGGCATAACCACTAACTTTTATAAAAATCGTCTCAAATATTTTGGCATAGAAAATTTCCTTTATAAGAAATACTACAAAGTGGAACGGGTATCGACAACTTTTATTCAGAAATGTTAAAATTAAAGTGCAACGAAGCGAATAGGTGTTCATAATTGAAGGATGCTGGAAGAATTGCAACATTTTTGCGCAATAGTCGTTTTATATAGAAATCTGTAGATATTCACATTTAATGCTGTAATGTATTTTAGTCCGTGCTTTATGCTACCCTTTTAATCACTCTCGCCAAAGTTATGTAAACGTAGCGAAACTGTCATTAAACTTTATATTTAACGGAATGCCCTTTACTTAAACTTTAATATGCCTTTTCGTTTTCTATTACTCCTTCATTTGTTAAAATCCGTTTAAATACGTCTTCTAGCTTTATAGTCTTCAGTATGGATTAAAAATGTTAAGTTATGATAATAAATTAAGCTAGACAATACATCACTAGCTTTCAGCCATTATTTGAATGAAATGGTTTGTTTCTCATTAAAATCATTTGAAACAATTTTAATGGAAAATAGATATTTCATTAAATTCTTAGGTAACCACATCACTATTTGTATCAATATTAGGTGCAAAATTTTAAATGACCCGATATTAAATTTATGCTGACCACAATAGCAATTTCATTTAATTAAAATTATAAATATAACATATTCCAATGTGAACACAATCTGTCAATACTGAAGATTCTGCTTGGATGTCTCCTTTATTATGTTAACTCTAGGATTTTGCTGCTTGAAATTTCTTTGTAAATAGAAAGCTAATAAATATTCTGCTGAATATTTTGATTAAATTTCAATTGCACAGAATCCACTTAACTTTAAAGGTATAAAAAAAAGCAACCATAATGGTTGTGGTATTTGTAAGAATGAAAAATCAAAAATACCATTATTGAAAAATTCGCTCATAATTTCTCTTCCTATTTATGTTATCCATTCAACAAATCTCCTGAGCAAAATATAGGCGCCCATTTAATACGTCAGAGGTTGTCGTATATACTACTATAATGTTGAATTAATTGACAGAGTGAATATGTATCACACCTTTAACTACGCTTTATTGTTAAATTTAAGTTAAACCAATAAGAATCTTATTTCAAATTAATTAAAATTAGATCAAAATATCCCATAATTGTTTTGTCACACTACATATAGATAGACAGCGCATTAGAGGTTCTCTATAACAAACATGGTTATGTTATATGTAATACGATAAATTAACATTATCTAAAATACCAAAATGCAAAATGCAACTATGAAATGATATAATAAATTAATTCTAATTAATCAACATCTTAGCTAATTTATTGACCATGGACTTTTTGGATGACTACGTTAAAAAAAAGTATGAGGTACCTAAGAGTTGCATGTGCCAGGTGAAGAAGACCCTGTTTGAGCTGTACGAAAGAAGTGGTTTCGACAATTGGAACAAATTAGTAATGAATGATTAATAAACTGAATGTATAAGGCAGGTATGAATGGGAAACTAGGTAGGGGTAGGGTAATAAAACCGGAAGTTATACCGAATACGATTTAATTAAAAATTGCTAATATTTAGAAATTACATAGGCCGTGTTTGGAAATAATGCGTTTAATTTACTACTGCGCTTTCGGCGAGATGAAATAAAATTAAAATAGTCTAATTCAAAAAAGTTTAATTATTGAATGGTGAATGCCGAAACGTGCTATGCTGGATATTTTAAAAAAATTACCGCTACCATGATATTTTTAGGGAAATTTCAGATTGAAACAATATAATTAAAAAATTGATATCTAACAACGTTTCGTCCGCGAATTAGTAAGTCATCATTGGATATCGAAATAACTAGATTTCCCCTAAATTCAAATGTTAGAGTCAATATACACAAGGTTTCGTCTACAGATTTGTAAACCATCATCACACTTTAAAATTCCTAGAAAATCAGATATTGCTAGGAAGATATATACGTCACTCTCTTTCTTACATCCCTAAACACGTCTGGTTTTTAAGCTGGTTTCATTGTATTTTGAAGTTTTATACAAACACATTCTATTCAATTTGTTCTTTTAAATCTAATGGTATACAGTTTTACTAATAATTTATAATACATAATTTTTAAATCCTATTTCTTGTATAAGTTTATAAATGATGAAAAAAGTAAACGAAATTTTTAAGAATACTTATTTATTGCAGTAACAGCTATTCTTTTAAATATTAAATCACTTATACAATCAAATCAATTACACAATCTAATACTTTTTAATTATAAATTAATGAATAATTCTTTTGCATCTCGATAATTATCTGACTAATTACAGGCTTTAACATTTTCTACAATTCATATGCTAAAAGGGGCAATGTTGGATATTTTTTGAGTGATGATGACAAACGCGTAAAGCAACGTTTAATTCGAGCACGCGCTACTGTTAAACGCAAATATAAGACTTTACTACAAAACAAAATGGTAGTCGAAAAAGATGCTTACCCGGGATTTCCTGATAGCATGATAGACTTTCAGCTATCCGTAGAGTTAGAAAAAAAGCGAAAAAGGAGCTCTTTGGGATAACGTACCGAGCTTCCTGAAACCATATTATTTAAAGTCAATATACAAAACGGCTCTAAGATGAACATATCCAAAAACTAATGTAACCGTAAAATTTAAGTGTACTGAAATTTATTTCAATCTTCTTTGTTCTAGAACGTCGTGACGTTTCTGTATTACGGAAGTTCCGAGAAAAACTAGAGTGAAAGGCACTTTCAAAATTCACGTGCGCAATCCCTCAGGCCATGACCAGTTTGTGCACAACATAATATATAGTGCGACTCCCTTCAAACACAGGTATACGGGATGTTCATATATTAGCATAAATTTACACAACGTTTCGTCCGTATATTTACAAATCATCTTCATCGACCAATATACGTTTCGTCCGTAAATTCGTAATTCAGCATCATGACCTAAAAATCCCTGGCAAATCAAATATGGCCACCGAAATAACTGCATTTTCCCCAAATTCAAATATGCCCACCAAAATCCAAAGAAATTCCCTAGATTTCCCACTAGAATTCCAAGATGGCTGACGAAACTCTGCCATTTTGATTCGATCCGCTATCTTTATTTACATCTTATTCTGAAACATCCTGTACAATATCAAAATTCCAATTTCGAAACACCCTGTATATTACGAAAATCCAATTTTCTGCAAATCCTGTATATTGCAAAAATAATTATTTCAAAACACCCTGTATATATATCGGATTGCGGAAGTGTCATTAAAAAACTATTAAAAACGAATTAAAAACCAATTGCGGAAGCTCATTAAAAAGCAATTAAAAACTCATTGGAATGCAGAAGTGACGTCATAGTGGCGGGGGGGATGTCCCAGTGGTTAGAATATAAGAAAATTAGAAATTAACTTGTGCTTCAAATTCGAAGACAAAGGAAAATTTATTTGAATAGTAAAATTGATAAGTGTAAAAATAATTCAAAGAAGATGTGGAAAATATTAAAAATAATAATTGGAAAGTCAAAAAATACACTTGATAATATAGATTTTGAATCTCTAGATTTAGGAAATGGAAATATGTCAGATAAATTCAATCGGTATTTTATTCGAACCCTACACCATATAGTGAAGTATTTTGATCATAAAAGAAATAACATTACAGTTATAACCAGTAACCTAAAAAATGTAATTAATTTAGATAATATTAATTTTGGTAAATTTAACGAAATAAACATTAATTAAAACAATATTTGGGTTAAAACTGTGTAACTTTAATAAAAATTAAACGTTTCGAAAACTATTTGTTTTAACCCAAATATTGTTTTAATTATGA
>JAHWXV010542491.1:0-10569 GCA_024586415.1 Phrixothrix hirtus | reverse complement strand
CTGTTAAGTTTTATTTGCATCTGTCTGAATCTCTTTAGAATAACCTTTCCAACTGGCACCATGCACTAATGGAACTTTAACACTTGCTTTTATTTAAAATGCAAATATTTAAGAAAATATTTTAAGCTTTAAGTACTATTTAACAAACTATAATATTTTCTTATGTTAATTACACGTTAATTAAATTAATTAATTGATGTGTAATGAACATTATATTATGATTATTACTGGTGAGAGCGGCTTAGGTAACAGAAATTTCACATGTTTATTAATAATCTTAATTATTTGCAGTGATAACCTTATTAAAACAATATTGAGTATAATTTTAATAGTTATTTGTATATTAAGAGCGCAAAATTAGTCGTTTCTGTTTGAGTGAGAATGTTGTCGTGTGATGCGGCGGCGTGGGAACCAATCAGATGTCGATTACTTTCAGACAAACATAGCAGTTTAATATAGGAGTATATGATTAGTCTTGCACATAGAAGTTTTAAAAGCAGCTTAAATGAATATCAACAATATTATTTTACCACATACGTAATTGTTTTTAATAAAATAAATACAATTATATTAGGATTGGAAAGTTAATAGTGGCAACACATGTTGTACAACCATGAAACTTCTATATCCTTCGTTGTAATCATTTACTGCACATATGACCTTTTTCCACACATTTGGGAGCTCCCGATACCCGTAGTAACGCTGGATTTCTGGATGTTTGCGATGGATTGCTTTAAGACCCCCACAATGGCATCTCTGGAGAAGAAATTTTTGCCTTGAAATGGTTCCTTCGGCTTGGGGAAGAGATCGAAGTCGCATGGACTCCTATCAGGGGAGTAAGGGGCGTGCTCGAGTATCTCCTATCCACACCTCTCCAATAATTCTTTAACAACAGCAGAATTGTGACAATGAATGTTGTCATGCTGAACAATGGGTATTTGTCCGTGGAAATTGCGTCGTTCCCGCGTAATTCTGGCCGAAGGCGCTGTTCCAGGAATCGAATATAACATTCACAGTCTCATTATCAGGAAGCGTATGGTGCGCTGTTACACCTTGTACATCACACCACTAACACCATCATTTCACGTATCTTGGTCCTTGCTGCAGTTTCTTGGACCTCGGTGATTGTGGCTGCCGCCATTCACTGACTGATGTTTGAGTTCTGGCTCTGAAAAGCACGCCGGCGTTTCATCCAATGCAGTGCTTCGCTCCAGGAACACATCACCATCCCTGCTAAAACGTGCCAAGTGATTATCTGTCAGGGCATAACGGTGCCATTTTTGAATGTTAGTCAGATGGTGTGACACCCATAGAGATACAATTTTGCGATAACCCAATTTATGCAATATGTGTAACACGGTCATGTGTTGTCCCAACCTCGTAACTCAACTCCTGAGCGTCCATCTCGGCGATCCACACCGAGCAGTGACTCGAATGAGGTGAACATGTGAATTACGACCTTCTCAAAATGCAGTCGCCCGTCTGGCAACACTGCTGTGTGGAAGCGCGTTATTGCCATAAGTTCACGAAAGCCTTGGTGACACTATTTGGCGTTCTTTTTACGAGTCACCTGTATTTTAAGTCACATTCGATGTTCCTTCTTCGAAAACATCACACTATGAACACTATACCTGTACATTAGAGCAGTCCACCTTGGCACACTACTTCACGGTACTGCAGCACTCCACTAGCACATCCTGCACCAGCGACTTTGGATACGTTAAACCGGTTTCCCTACCCTCTGCATCGTTCGCCAACACCTCTCCCCTTGTGTCGTAGTGACATGAGAATGGTGTTGCCATTATTAACTTTCCAACTGTCGTATTTTCAAATGTAAGTAAACAATATGATAAGAGAAAAATTTACTTTAATAGTAATTAACATGTAGCTTTCAGATTCTAGTGTACCAAATATTTTTATCTATTTTTGTGTCGAAATGAGTTTATACGAAACCCATCTGGATTTCATAATAGCCTTCTTTTTACACGGAATATATTATTTTGAAAGGTTGTTAACACTAACAATTAAACATCAACATTAAATAGAAAATTGGTAAAACTTTTATTTCAAATGTGACGCAATCGTCCTAAAGCTGGTAAAAAGCAAAGGAATTAAGCACCCCAGGCTAACTCTAAGCGCACTTCTCAATAAGGACGTGACCTTTGTATAATTAAAACGTGACAAGCTAGATCTGCTATGTGAGGACACTAATAAGAATCTAGTAATTGATATTAATGAGTGATGTAGGCATAACAGGCGACGAGACAGGCGAGCTGGTCACATTGCAAATAATAAAGCTTGTATGTACGGATAAACAATATAAAGTATTGTAACAATTTTTATATAATATAAACTTAATAATTTTTTAAACAGAATTTATCACAGTCCGTTTTTTAAAATTTAACAAACTATAGCTAATAAAATTAGATAATGGTAGCACTCTGAACTTCTGATCACAGGCGTCTATAACTTCCGATGCTAACAGCGTCGTTGACTGTTCTACATAATTTGAATTTTGCTGTGGAACAAATGGGATTAAAGGATATTTTGATTAATAAATCACAGGACGTCGGGTCTTAAATTACCTATAATTGCTAACCGACAAAGCTAGCATTAGATAAGATTAGAAAGTTAAATTAATTTCTTTATCTGGTGAAGTTGAATAAATAATTATTGCTAAATTGAATATGAAATTACTCCAATTCGAGCAAATAAAATTTGTTACAAGTTAATGGGTAAACTGCGTTATAGAATTTCTAAGCCAAACGTACTTAATATCCGAATTTTGAAAAACCCAATTTTGTATGGAAGATTGCGAGTCGATTATAATTTTTGTAGTCGAATGTGGGAAGAATCATTACACCAAAGGGTAAAATAAAGTCAGACTTTGCTTAAAGGCTGAATTTTTGTTCGTCGTTATAATTAGATAATTAATGCATTTTGCATTTGGAGAAAGCAAGGTACAGAGATGTGCTCTATACTTTATTTTCTGCCTTACTTAAGATGACAGGATAACATAACAACATCAACTTGTTATGTTAACCTGTCATCTTAAGTGAGGCAGAAAATAAAGTATAGAGCACATCTCTGTGCCGTGCTTTCTCTAAATGCAAAATGCATTAATTTATCTAAAGGTGTTTGACTTTCTCAGCATGCTATATTAATTTTAAATTTTGAAAAGGTACCCCTAAATTAAATCCAAAATAAAACACCAGGTATGACGAGCATGTCCACTTGCAAATCTTCAGAAGTGCGTGTACGCTATCGCAGACTTTATCTGCATAGTAGATAGCGCAAACGATTGTCTGTACAATTTAGCAAGCCGAACAAGACTAGCTTCGCGAGGCACAATACTCTCTTGGCCCTCCTATAATACACATCTCACATTATTCGTAACTACATAAAACTGGAAAATATACACCTACGATTAACAATCCTGCGTCCCTTCAACTAATTTTTATAAACTATTAAACATAATAAAATTGAAAAGAACTACTCTTTGAATATATGAGTAGTTGTAATAAATTCTAACTCGCGAATAATTGAATTATTTATATAAGAAAAATGTTTGTGTTTGTAACATGCTCTTGAATTAATATATTTCTGTTGCAAGGCGTAAGCTACAAATGTCAAAACGTTGGTGTTACCAACTATCACAAAATTTCCTAAACCAATTATATGTTAACGTAGAGCGTGTTTTCCTACATTTTAAGCTATACACATGCAAATGGATTAAATAGTATACAAAACTAGTTTCAAAACACCTTTTATCGCACTCGTTCTATAGAAAACGAGGCTCGTTTTCTGAACTTGAACTCATGTGATAAAAACATGCTTTATGAAACTTGTTTTTTAATATACTTTTCTGCCTATGCATTCGTTATGCCTATTAGTGTGCTACAAGCCTGTTTCTTGTTAATTTGCGTGCCATTGCGTGTCCTTTTAAAAGTGCGTGTTCTTAGTTTAAACCTACAGTTTGATATTGTTTTTTTTTGTTTTAGTTATAACTCGTAATTTTGGTAAAATAATGTGATATTTCCGTTAGTCTAAAGGAAAGAAACCCTTTAATTATGGAAATCGAATCTGATCATGATACAGAACTAGTGTAAGTTGTAGAGTTGGAACTTTATTGTCCTCTAACTGTAAAAATAGTACATTAACAAAGAATAAAAAAGTGCATACAATTCTTGAAAAAATATCTCAAGAGCAAGAAGAACTATTAATCTATGGAGTACAGGTGTTACAAGATACTTCATGTTAATCAGAAATAAAAATAACGTGCAAAAATGTTCCTTATAAGAACAATGTATTACGAAAAAAAAGAACAATATACACTTAATCCCAAAATATTTGCTGCACAGTCACCACGGTAAAGCATCATCATCAGGAGAAACTGTTGAATTGGAGGACATAGAAATGGAAATATCAGCTACTGAAGAGAACCATAGCCTGTAATTGGCTTCATGATTGGAAGAAAAGGATCAACTCAATTATTGACGGAAATAAATGTGTCACTACTAAAATTATGCTAAAAAAAAGTTAAAATAGGCTAAAATGTAAATTATGAAAAGTTATCATCTATTTTCCACGTGAATAAAACACTCGGTCACAATACTCAAAATAATTTTGAAAAACAAATAAACAAGGAGGAGATGCAAAAGTAATAATTCTAAACCCCAACTTACCTATAGATTTGAAGAACGAAAATTCCCAAGATTCGTTCACCTATAAATTTATTTATTGATCTACGTTGAAATCTCGATGATTGGCGCAATTATTTGTAAACACATGGTAATAATTTATACAAGTCAATCAACTTCGAGATAAATTATTTAAAATATCTAGGCACATTGGGCATTTTTATATACAATTAACATCTGCGCTTTTTGGTCATGTATGAGCTTTAC
This sequence comes from Phrixothrix hirtus, assembly GCA_024586415.1. Lineage (NCBI taxonomy): Eukaryota > Metazoa > Arthropoda > Insecta > Coleoptera > Phengodidae > Phrixothrix > Phrixothrix hirtus. Next base: position 5,662 of record JAHWXV010542491.1, on the reverse strand, counting down.
CGTGCAAAATGTGCCGCCCTAAAGGCCGACCGCCATTTCCAATTATGGTTCGAGTTAATCGTTAAGGTGCCTTAATTCGGAAGTGCTGAACAGGATCAAAACAAAATTACATATGTTATCTTTATGTTTAGAACCAACGAATAAAGAATACTCAGGAAGCGTCTTTATCTATCAAACTTACGGTATGCGCGTGTTCTTAAGCACTCCCTGTGATAGACGTCATCGTTGTAGTGCACAATTAAAGTGTCAAGTTGTGAAAGTTTTTGTAAATTGTATGAGTAATTTAGTTGCTTACTGTGTATATATAATAATATATATTGCTGCTTATGTATTACATAATGATACATTTTTTAATACATAAACACTACGTGTAACAACTGTGTGTTTAGAGCGCTTTCTGTATGTGTGAAATTTAATTCTCACTGTGTATACATATTAATGTATATCGCTGCATATCTATTTAGTAATGTTAATTTTGTAAAATTTCACGTTTTTAATACACAAGCACAACATCTAAGGCCGCCATCATAGTTGGTCAATTTGGAACAACTACATGTTTAGGGCGCTTTCTTTATGTGTAATTTATTAACTTACTGTGTATACGAGATGATGTATATAGCTGCATATTTCATAATGTTAAATTTGTAAAATTCGATGTTGTAATACATAACCACAACAAGCCAATACCTCCATTATGGTTGGTCAATTTGGACACAATTTTACGTATTTAGGACGCTTCCTAGTATTCTTTATTCGTTATTTAGAACAAATATACCAAGTTTCATCTCAATCTGTGGCGAGTGACTGTCAATCTCTGGATGATTTAGTGTGGAATGATCCTTTTACGAACATAGAAATGATGATTGTGGGATTAATCACGAGCAAATATTTCAGAGTTAGAGTTATAAGTGAGAAAATAAGACACGCTTTCATAGTTGAGTACATGGTAAAGCGAGAAATACATCCAAGCAATTTTAATTCAAAGATGTTAAAAAAGTATCAAGGAGAACGTAATTATTTAAACCACTATGGTAAGAAATAAGCAGATCATCGAGACAATAAATAAAGAAAGAGAGTCAAGTAGTAAATGTACAGAGCGGGGTATTTTGGTTGATTTCATAGGATAGAAGTTAAACAGTTCAAGATACATAACATCTGATATATATTAAGTGTCACGTCCTCTTTTTATTTTTCTTTTATCTATATGAAATATAGTATAGAGAAAGTATTGTTTTGTCCAAAATTTTCGATGTCGAAATTTTAGTGGAATTACACGTTTTCGGGTCCCCTGAGTCGGAAAATCATGTTTTTAAAAATTGGTCTGTCTGTGTGCGTGTGCCTGCGCATGAGCGTGCGCGTACAAGGGCGTGTGTGTTTATGTGTGTGTGTGTGTGTGTGTGCGTGTGCGTGTGCGTGTGCGTGCGCGCGCGTGCGTGCGTGCGTGCGTGTGTGTGTGGGCGCGCGCGCGTTTGAACAAAATATCTCGTAAACGAAAAGTCGTAGATAAACGAAATTTAATATTTTAGTTTATATCCATTCTCGCACGTGACTGCAACAATTTCACCAAAATCCAATAACCGGAAGTGCCACTTTACTCCTGTCATTTTTTGGTTTTTCGCGATTTTCTCGAAATCGGCTCTAACGATTTTGTAAAAATTTATCGTATTTCTTAAACATTTAATGCCCTTTTGCTATAATTAAGATGGTTTCTCAGAAAAATGACCATAAAACGAGTAACCGGAAGTACTCTTATCATTAACTGTGAATAAAATAACTATGCAACTGAAAGTCATAAATAAATGAAAATTTATATTTGAAGTCCGAAGTACCTTTGTATACTAAATTAAGAATTTGGCTAAATAACCGGAAGTACAACTTTATTTCTGTTATTTTTAGGTATTTTCCGAATTTTCATTTTTCGCGGTTTTCTCGAAATTTGCTTTAACGATTTTTTTAAACTTATTGCATTTCTTAGCCATTTACTGACCCTTTATTTATTTTAGGTTATTTCTCTAAAACATTTCCGTAAATTGAGTAACCGGGAGTATCTTCACCGTTAACTTTAAATAAAATAACTATGAAACTAAAAGTCCCAGTTAAATGAACATTTATATTTGTGGTCATAACTGCCTTTATATACAAAATCAAGAATTTGACCAAAATCTAATAACTGGAAGTTTCACTTTATTTCCGTCATTTTTAGATATTTTCCGAATTCTGTTTTCACGATTTTCTTGAAATTGGCTGCAACGATTTGTATTAAATTTAATATATTTCTTAGCTACCTAATTTAGTTTCATATTAACCAAGGAGTTTCTCTAATAAATTTTCGAAAACCGAGTAACCGGAGTACTTGGAGTATTAGTTGTGAACTCAAAAATAAATCATATGAAACTGAAAAACCATATTTAAATTTTCTATATTCTGTGCATGAGATGACAAGAATTTAGTTAAAATCTAATGACCGGAAGTGCCACTTTAACCATGTCATTTTTTGATTTTTCGCGATTTTCTCGAAATCGGCTGTAACGATTTTTTTTAATTTATTTTATTTCTTAAACATTCAATGCTCTTTCATATAATTAAGACGGTTTCTCAGAAAAATGGCCATAAAATGAGTAACCGGAAGTACTCTTGCCATTAACTGTGAATAAAATAACTAGGAAACTGAAAGTCTTACATAAATGAAAATATGTATTTAAGGTCCTAAGTACATTTTTATACTAAATTAAGAATTTGGTTAAAATGCAATAACCGAAAGTACAACTTTATTTCTGTTATTTTTAGGTATTTTCAGAATTTTTCGTTTTTCGCAATTTTCTCGAAATTGGCTCTAACGATTTTTTTAAAACCTATTGAATTTCTTAGCCATTTACTAACCTTTTATATAGTTTAGGTTATTTCACAGAAACATTTCCGTAAATTGAGTAACCGGTAGTATCTTCGCCGTTAACTCTAAATAAAATAACTATGAAACTAAAAGTTCTAGTTGAATGAAAATTTATATTTGTGGTCATAACTGTGCTTCAGATGGCAAGAATTTAGTTAAAATCTAAAGACCGAAAGTGCTACTTTATTCTTTGTATTTTTAAGTTTTTTGCGATTTTCTCGAAAACGTCTTTAACAATTTTTTTAAAACTTGATACGATTCTTACATCTTTGATATGCTTTTACGTGAACTTAGCGGTTTTGCTGAAAAAATGCGATGAAGCGAGATATCAGAGAAAATCTCTAGAGTTAAGTAGGGTTTTGTGTGTCCAGTAATTTGGATGGGTTACCGTTAGAATTATCTTTCCCAAAATAAACATAAATAATATTTTAATCATTTGTGGACACTATTTCCATATCTATGTGCGTAAGAGAAAGTCGTGTGTTGTTTCACACCAGATTTTTTGAATTTAGTTTGGTGGTATAATCAGATCTAGGCCAATGTGATTGGTATAAGTTATACAAGACCTTTTTCAAATTTTGTTATTTTCTGTAATTTGCGTATCTCCGTTATTATAGAAAATAGAAGAAAATTGTAAAGACATATATGTTTAAAACAAATTTTTGCGTGGAATCCATTGGCGTAAACAGAAATATTTTAGATGTTTTGAAATATTTTTAAAAATAATGTTTCTTATGAAACACGCTGTATATGGGTTGTCCAATAAATAGCAAATATTTTTACGTCTAAGAACATATAAAAGTTGATACTTTGCTTTACCCCAAATGTCAAAAAAACTACTAAAATTTTAAGGTTTTTATTAGTTGATCAAGTACTCATATAATAAATAAAGTGGTCTTTGAAACGGAATATTTTGTTTTCACTTTCATTGGTCAGTTGTTAGAACACTTACCAAGCTTAATTAGATTTTGTTTAAAATGAATTTTTTTGAAAATTTCGAAAAAGTTGGTATGATTGAGTGTTATATTGAAAGTGGAAAAATAAAGAAGCAGCAACTAAGGTAAACGTACCTAATAACAACCTACATATGTAAGCATGTTTCATCTACTTTTTCATTTAATAAGCTAAATGTATATTTTTGAATGACAAGAAATTAAATTTGGGTTCAAAACCATTATATTTGAAAATTCAGAATTAGTCAATTTGAAAATATAAGGCATATTTTTTAATTAAATTCTTAAAGTACAAATTGCATAATTTCCTAATACCGACCTCTAAATGTTGAGCTCGGCACGTAATAACGACTGTTGCTCACCTATTACCGACTCTAATCTTACAATTGCCAAGTACATTATAACATTAAACTGTCAGTCAGCAAATATAAAGAGGCAAGAGTAGGAGAATGGATGAAAAATAGAAACTACAATTTTGTTCTGATATAATACTGTTTAATTTAAAAATATTGTTTTTATAAACTTAAGATATAATTGGTAACAAAAAGTAAACAAATTCTTTATAATGCAAGGTACTTCTAAAATGTTTGGCGAAATTTTACCAGCATATTCTGGGGAGCAAATGAGGACTATTCATCGAAAAGGTTTGGCTAAAAAGTTTCTCGTTGTGAGTTACAAGGTATGAAAGTTACGAAAAGAAACTAATTGTTTCCAATATATTCCCAAAGGGGTGTTAGAAAACTTTAAAATTTGGTAGACGGTTTTGCCCGATAGACTTTTTTTATCGGTGCTTTACAAATTTAAAATATTTCATACAGTAACGTAGATATGGAAAGTTTGTGTTAATTTTTTGTCTACATAGGAATTTTGCACATTTGTACTAAGAATCAAATTGCATAATCAATAATATAAGAAAAGATACACTTTCTCAGAGTCGATATTGTATAGCATTTTCGTGATAAATCCACTTAAAGGCAAAAAGGTGTGGGTTCAAAATTTCAAAACCTATACAAATCGGGCATACTAGCCTTATAAAATTGTAACTACTGTTAAGAAAAACAAAAACCTCATAAACGAGGTTTCTAATATGAATACTTTGAAAGATAGATTAACTCTAAGGTTTCTACGTCTTCCTTCCAACATCTCTTAAAGTTTCCATTATAGAAACTTTACTTATGAAAATTGTTTGTTTGTTTGAATAGCAGTTACAGTTTCATAGAGTCAATAACACAGCTTTCAATCATTTTTGAAATATTGAACCTACACTTTTTTGCATTGAAGTGTATTGATTTCCGAAACGTTACACAATAGAAACTCTAAGTAAGACTACTTTTTTACACATTAATGATTATAAAATTTGATTCTTAGTTCAAATTTTCAAAAACTCCTATATAGACAAAAAAATCGAGGGATAAAGCAGCTCAACACTAATACCAAAGCTAGACTGAGCTAAACTCAATTCCAAACAACCCTTTGGGAAAATTATGGAAAATATATAATTTTTTTGTAACTTTGATACCCTGTATCTCAAAAATATGAAACTTCGCCTAAAATTTTTTCATTTGCTCTCCAGAATATACTGTTAGGTTGCCCAGGCAGATACCCTGTATAACTGGAATCATAAAAATTAACAAAACTATTCAATTTCAGGAACAAGGTAAAGTCCCGTTTTATTAACCAGTTTAGGAGAGCTAATACATATATGATACATCTTCAAGATGTCAGCTCCCGCTGTTTTTTTGTGCGTCTAATCATCTAATTTATGTAAATTCAATTGTTATCTATCGCTAATTCCTTTTGTAAATTCTTTAAATTTAAT
>JAHWXV010542424.1:0-17557 GCA_024586415.1 Phrixothrix hirtus | reverse complement strand
GACAGATAACAACCGACTGAATCTATCAAAGACAAGAGTCACTAAAAGTGTTTGTTTGTCACTGCCTCCCTTTATCTAAAATTTATTTTGACATACGTTATTACATCCTATGCTTTATTTATTTATACTTAATTCAAAGTTAATTGAAATTGTGATAATCAATTTTAATAAATTACGAATGCGAAATTGCATAATTGGCATACATTTGTCATATACACCGGATGGTTTCAAACGAAAAACCTATTTAATTGTCCTAGGAAACATGAAGTTACCCAATTTCAAGAAATTGGTGTCAGTTACTCCTCAGTAGCCCACCTCCGTTTGAAGGAATTGAAGTAACATTGATGTTCCTACCATTTTGTTTAATCTTTTCATTTTATTTCTACGCGTGTGTTTAGAATTTCTATGATAAACTTGGAGAAATAATAAATGTCACAGGAGGAACATTTTTGTGAAGCAATCTGTATTCTTTGGGAGCTCACTTTCATCAAGTAGAGACAGCATTATGTGGCGTAGATGTCTATGAAAAAATCGGCGTGGATATATATTGTCAGTGAATTCAGACAAATCATAGTCGTCCATTTTGCGTATTCGATTAAATACCATTAGCAGTTCAGTCGCCAGAGACGAGAAAAAACCATTATATCTGGAACTAATGGGAATCAAAACGGAATGTTCGGAAATAGCTAGCTCCTTGTGAGTATACAAAAAGGGGAAAGTTCGCAAGGGCAGGGGGTGTGCAAAGTTCTTAAAGGTGCAAAAATTTAGTTTTTCATGATTAAGTGGGAAAATATACCAAATGTGGAAAAAATTGTAGATAACAAAATTGAAGAGGAGAAAATTCTGCACAAACAAGGTTCTAATGAGTTTTTACGCCCGGTTAACAGTTTACTAGTAATATTCAATTCTTGAAGTGTTGAATTGCGCGTTAAGAGAAAAACGCTTTTCTGCATAACTGTTTTTGTGCATAACTAGTCTTATATATAATTATATATACGCTGTCAGCCTGACGACTCTACAGTCTCGACAGTAGTACGATTGTGTACTAGCTTACTGTACAGCTGCTTCCAGACCCCTCTCATTGTATCCATTCCCAAACCTATATGGCTTTTATACCTGAACCCGTAGAGAAGTTCTCATTACATACAATTTAAAGTATATAAATTCTTCTTTCATTTGCTGGAGGTTTTATCTAAAAACAATGTATACTCAATAAATAAGAATTTCTGAAAGAAAAAATGGAACATTTTCAAGGCTGCTTCTTGTTTTTGAAATAAAAAAATTAGAACATATTTAAAAAATACTTACTTGTGACGTTACGGTTTTATTTAATTACGTTGCGGGGAAAAATTATTTATATTTTGCTTGTGCAGGTAGTCATCGTGAGGGTAGGTTCTTTTTAGAGGACTAGGATGAAGGCGGACTTTGTTGTTTGTCCCTAGCTAGATTAGTTTATAAATAATAAAGCAATAAATCTTCATAAGCGGTATATTGTTCTAATAAAAATAACCGAATAATTAATTGCAAATTAAAATTATGTACAAAATAATAATGAAAGATTCAAAATAATTATGTAAGTATTTTCTGGGTATCTGACACTAAAACAAATATATACAAAGTGAACTAAATATTATGACTGTTTAACTGTTTTTTTGTGTCTACAACAATGACAATTAAGTGTTGAATTTTACTTCGCAAAGCTCAATTAATAAATGCATTGAAATATTGCTAATGGCAATCGGTTTGTTTCGGCTGGTGTTAACTTTAACAACGTATGGATGGTACTATCCGATTAGTATCAATGAAATTAATTAATTAGCACTTCTCGTGAAAAGACTTTCTATCAACGGTAATTAATTTCTAAAGGCCTTAAACAAATGCTAGAATGCTTTTGGACATTGTCTAATAACGGATCTTGTATCAATGTTCCTTACATTGGTACACAAACGATTTACAATTGACCTAAAGGTTTTATGTACTCCTGTTACGATCTGAATGCTACGTAAGGGTAGCTTTTGTGGCACGAGCAACTAAAGTTCGCGTCTACGAAATCTTTGTGCGGGTCTGTCAGAATTTTGAGTCGCACGATCAACTGCAGCAACAAAATTAAGACGGGTCACGCACAATGTATGACGGTGGTTATCAGGATACTCCAGTTATCTTATGACACAAGCAACTATTTAACTGGAGGATCATGAATAGCTTTCAGTGAAGGCTCCCATTGCCTTAGCAACAAAGCACGATAGATGACGGCGGTAATATCGACAACTTTCCAAGTACTAACTAGGTTCGTAGGCTCGGTTATATATTTTAAATCAAAGGTTGAATTGCTAGGCAAGCCCCATCATGAGTGTGCAACTCGATGCCTCCGACTCCGCGGTCGAAATCCAAGTCCTTTAAGCGTTCTTGAATCGCTCTTTATATACTAATTTAGGACGCGGTATCTTTATTCCACTAGCGTAACTTATTTGATATTTCTTTCTCACGCTTTGCGATAATTTATCGTGCTTGAACTTGCAACATGTTAATATTTAAAACGATGAAATCTTATTTAATATATACAATTAACTTATTTTATCTACATACAGTATTTGTAGTTTGTCTAATTCGAATTAAGCAAGTTACTGGGTTTACAAACATTTATATATATAATTAATTATTTTAACTATTAAATGTTTCCCGCACTCCGCGAATGCTTAAAGTTTTTTACATTGTCTTTTTAAATTTAAACAATAATAACATTAAAACGCGCGAAATTGTATCAGTTTTTATAATCGCGATTTTTATGTTATACGGGGGTACTTTTACAAGCTGCGGTCTTAAAACAATTTTTTTGTATGATTATTCTATAAAAAGTTATAACTATTTTCGCACTTCGATATCGCTACATTCTTGCTTAATTCTGTTTTCCGCACTGAGTCTAAGAATACGATTCGCGCACCTTACAAATGTATTTTACAAGTAAATTATGAACTGAACGTAAAAACTCACTAAAACCTTTTTTGTCCAGAATTTCTCCTCTTCAATTTTATTATCTACACTTTTTCCTCGAAATTGCATATTTTCCGACTTATTCATGAAAATGCAAATTTTTGAACTTTTGAGCTCATTTTTGAGAACTTTGACACCCGCTACCACTGCGAACCTATTTTCTTTTTTTATACTCAGAAGGAACTAACTATTTCCGAAGATTCCTTTTGATTCCCATTAGTGCGAGGCGACTGGACTATAGAACAACAATCGCGTGGTTGAAAACCAATGTTCCGAAGCAATGTTAGTAATTGGTCTAATGCATCATACATACGGTTCAAATAGGGACAATTAATATAAAATGACCCATCAGAGAACACAGGTTACTTTACGAAAAATGTTTCTTTTGCGTCATCTATCATTTTGTGCCAATAAAATAGATCTAAAATAAATGTTGAGCATTCTGCTTGTACTATTCTTTGTTATCTTTGGAACAAATAAAGTTATTTAGTTTGGTTAGTAAATGCTCTTTTGAAGTATGTTATGATACACAAAAAATGTGCCCTTCACCCTTTCACCATCTTATATGAATTACCGTGGCTCATAGGAACCGGGTTTTTGATAGCATTAGCGGGTTTTCATACCCAAATGGCAAGTAGTAAATAATACGTAATATGTTGCTTTTACACCAAGAAGCACGTGTGTGCGGTAAACCTGGCAATGTCTTATATTGGCGTACTACAACGGGGTTTATTCAATTTTTAAACTCTACAATATTTTAGGAAGGATTGTTATCTATAAGGCGGCGTGGTAGGGATTTATTAAAGTAAATGTAGCAAATTTGGGGGAGGATTTACAAACTAAGATGTACATATAAAAAAAATAATTTAAATCAAAGTTTATGTAAAATTCATAGGTTTCAAAGGGCCACGATAAATTAAAAGCTTGTCGAAGCTTATTACGGGGGAATTTGAGATTTGGTTGCAAACAACTAGAATTTGATATAAAACAAGATATAAACAATGAAATAAAAATGTAAATTGCTTACCTTAATTTACGGCTTCTTTCACTTGCAATTGGTTGTAGGAAACAAAAGGGAATTTAAGGTATTGGATAGCTAGGAACGATAGAGGATATTTTTACAACCACTACAAAGTAAATTGTAAACGACAGATTTCTTGTTTTATATCTGGAGGTTGAAAGTTGCACAATAATTATGATATTAAACACGACACGAAATGGATTTATTTTATGTTGTAATTAACACAATTGGGGTTTGATTTATAATGCCGTTGTTGGCAATAAACGATAGAAACGACATGAGGTGGTGTTCCTGTTAACACCTCAACGACAAGAATTTGGGGCGGTGTTCATACTTTGAACACCTTTACGAGACTAACAATTTGGTGGTGTTTATACTTTGAACACCGAAGCAAGACTAACAATTAGGTGGTGATTATACTTTGAACATCGAAGCAAGACTAACAAGGGTTGTAGTTTTGAATGCAACGAAAGTGGAGTGTCGCGATTTGAGCGACGTTCAGCAAGAACTTAAATACTATGCTTTTTGGAAGCGTTCAAGAAAAATGTACAAAATTAAAAAATGCAAATTAAAAATACGTAAATACACAAATGGGTCCAAAATATAAATTAAATATACACAGCTGGCGTAAACAACGTGGCAAGTAAATAATTTCTATGTAAAGAACACGACATCAAGATATCGATGTCGACTGGTTCAATTTTTGAGTTGCATTTACATAGGTGATCCGTTGCATATACACCTTACAATATCACCCTTGATACACGGTATAAAAATATGAAAACATCGTTATGTCGAGATTTTGTTTGTTTGTTTGTTTTTGTGGTTCAAGGTTCAGGATGCGGAATTTTCCTTGGCCCTCTTGGACTATAACTGTTATATAATCATTTCGCCATGCCTACTACAATTTTGCCGACTCTGGAGGAGTTCCACCGCAAACTAGAAATTTTTTAATGCGCCAAACACCACATTGACACGGGACCTACAATTTTACTTCCTTATCCGAGAAGAAGGCATGTTTTCAAATTCTTCTCCGCTGAAAAATTGACCGACTCGTATCCCTTGGGTGTAGACAAACATGCTAACCGCTACACCAGTCGGTGCCGGCTACGTCAAGATTAGGCAATGATTGGTTTATTAAATGACTCTTAGCAACAGTCATTGATCAAATATGACAATTTGACTCTATTGAACCAATTGTTGTCACATTCAAAATCATCGTTAAAACAGTGTTTGTTTCAAAACATTCTAAGATGAACGGAATATATAATTCAACTACGAATTTCAAGTATTTGATATGGCTTAGTCGAAGCAGTGTCGTAGGCTTGCACAGTTGCAGATGACAAAAGGTGAAATTCTGTAATGCGCCACCGTTTGACGTAATTAGAGATGAAAATTATGAAGGGAATCCCATTATTATTATACAAGGTAACAAGAAGACATATTAATTAGCTCAAAAATCATTATAAGCCTATAGTAATTTTAGTACATAACAGTTTTGAGTGTCTATATTATACGAGGACCATTAGGAAACAAGTAGGATATGACTATCAGATTAGGCGCATGTCTAAGATTTATGTAACTATCAATAAGGTGTTCATTTTATGGTTACCTGGGAAATTTCATAAATTCTGGTTGGCGTTTATGCAAACTATATAGTTGAATTCAGTTAAATCTCATTAGCAATTGAGCGTGAATATTTCAAAGCCGATCTAAGAAAAACTGCGTTAATCGACTTGTCTTAGCATTTGAGTATTATAATGAAACTAGTTTTAGAAGTATTTATTTATCTTCAAGATCTTATAGATATCTTTTCATGTATTCAACTTAATATTTATTTTAGAATTCACTAGTAATAGTCGTTTATATTTACATTTATTTATAAAAGCTTCTTAACAAAACAAAGTTCTTAGAAAAACTAAACTAAAAGAATTTCAAGTGCTGTTTATATTGAAAGGTTATATTCTAGAACATTAAGGAATAAAATTGCACAGAATGATAATGTCATAAATTACAATGTTGTAACCTTGAATTTATTTGGGTATCAGTTGCAGTAATGAGTCATTCGTGATTACATCATTTATATTAGCACCATGAAACCTTTTAGAACATTCCAGAATCTTTCACTGAGACGGTATTTCGGTGAATAATTGTTAGGCAAGGTTCTTCAAAGTCCATTATTTCCTACTCAGACGAATTCTGTTTTATACGTGTTCACAATAGCTATCCCTGAGCAGACGTAATTCACGCGGCATTATCAGAAAAATTATCATCGTCGGATATTATTTAACATGTGGCTAGCTTTGCCAAGTCCATTGACGGGAGAAAGCTACTTAAATTTTCTGCAAAATTTCCTTGATCTTGCGGAAGAAATACAGTTAGCGATTGGTCTAGTCATAGGTGTATGTATGATAGCGTTTCTACCTTTTTCTGCATAAATGTTAGAAATTTTCTAAAGCGCGCTTATGGACAAACGTGGGTTGGAAAAAGTAGACCTATTCCTTGACCATCTCAATCATTGGCTTTAAACAGTTGTGATTCTACTGTGTGTTACAGAAAGTCAAGCGCAGAAGGTTTTAGAAAATAATTATGATTAATGTGAATCGAATGTGTTGGTATTAACGTAAGCCATAGATAAAATATTCTAATGGTTCTAAAATATTGTAGTATTCATTTTAGAGAAAATGGTACTGAGCACGTTGATTTCTTTTTTCACTATAAAATTGATCCTACAATTTATGTCAGACCATTCCCTAACATCCTGTGTATATGAAAGCCACATTTTAAATGTTTTAAGATAAATTTTATAAAGGTTCAAGGTATTTTGCACGAATTTATTGTTTTTAAAGATAACCTAATTAATGTTATTAATTTGCTACTAAGGGCCAGTTGCATAATACATTTAAAAGTTACTTTGTTTTAAAGTCAAATTTAACTTCTATAGTTACAATTACGTAAACAATCGTAGTTATAGTAATAAAAATAACTTATAAATTAAAAATAACTTTAAATTTATTATGAAATTGGCCCTAAATTAAAATGTACTGTAAATTACTTGAAGATTAAAATGAATTATCAAACAAAATTATTTAAAATATTACTAACTGTATGTGGTAGATGAACTAGAATTAATCAAAGCAGTCTTTGAATGAAAATGTACAGGGTGATTGCTAACTAGCTAACTAGTACAGTTCTGAATTATACAAGCAAAAAACAGAGAATATGACAAAATATATATTTTTAATCCGGCAATAAGGTGGTTTTCTTCTAATAGAATACCGTGATCGAGAAATCGGTTTTTACTCTATTTATTCTGTACACAATATGATTAAATTAATTAAATTAACATGAAGTTTGACGCATCGAAATTTTCTCTTCCCTATAATTTCTTTTTTAATAACATTTTAGAACAGGGCTATTGTTAGTTGAATTCAGAATGTAAAAATTAAAAGTTTTGACAAAAGATGTTGCAATTAATTTTCCGATTACTTTCCGGTGTATTATCTGGCATGTTCTTCGCGTCTATTATTTGTTTCGTAGTTTTTCTTACGGTTTATGCGAGGGCAGTTCAATAGAAAAAATGTTACTTCTTTTTAAGATATGTTCCTTCAATTGAAGTACGTTTATCCCACCGTAGCAATTGTCATAGCTAAAGTAACAGTTATCGAAATCTAAGGGACGTAACTCTTGAGTTACTTAGTTTAAATGTAGGTAAATATTTAAAATATTAATTAGGTTGCGAACTTTTGTAAGCTCGTATTTTTACGTTGATATAAGGTTTAAAAGAAAGAAAAACTCCACAAACGAAGTGGAATGACCTTTATACATCATTGGACCAATTTCGCTATTTTCGGACTCGTCAGTATGCAGTTCAATTATTTTAGTGTACTAAATACTGACAAAATTTCTAAATTTATGAGCTACCCTGTGTATTAAAATTACTACTAAAATCGTAAAGACAAAAATGCAAAATAGGGCAAGAGTTTCTCAATTTAATTAATTTGTTTATTTTAAACAACTTTTAGGAAATCGCTGCGATGCTTAGCTTTTTCGCATTTTAAGTTCAGAATAATTTATTCAATACGATAAGTTTACAGGCTTAAGGATATTTCGTTATTTATAATGGATCAGGTTATTTAGCTTCGTTCAGCACGCATACCTATTGCTTAAGACATTAGTCTTGATAAGCTATAAGGAAGAGAAGTTCCATAACCTCCGTTAATGATATCAAATACATAATTTATGGCTACATGCTTTTCGGAATATAGTAATCTTTAAAATATGTTAAGTATATATACACAGAACTTCAATAGTTAATAGGTATTTATTCATTATACTAGATTTTTGTTATATTCGTATTAATTAGTAATTATTTTAAGCGAAAGTGTGTTTTGAATAGTAGATATAAAAGAAATGCTATCGTAACTATATTTAAATGTGCAATAATACTCTAGATTATTCTAATGTCTACACAGCGGCAAAACCATCTTCTTCTAGCGTTCTAATTACAAAGATATCGTTACAAAAATAAGTTGAAATATTTGGAGTTGGATTCTCACGTCGAACAACTCCCCGAATTCTAAATAAATCTTTTGCAGAAAAAATCATTGCTAAATTTATTACTAACAAATTTGAAAGTTATCATCTAATATATTTTGTACATATTGGCGTTGAAAGAATAATCATATGTTTACAAAAGTACATATTATATATATTTACGTTCTTTCACTTGATGCAATTATATTAAATTTTTTCTTTGATTCTCTTCCTCTACCTAACTGATTATTAGCAATATAATAAGTACCGTTAAACCGTTATTTTCACGTGTACAAACGTAATTTTGCTAAGAAAGCTTTTATCACACATAATTGCTTTACGACTGCTTTTAAAAACTCACCATATTTAAAATTATGTCACTGTATACCTTAAATATGTTATTCCACGCAGTTTAATTAAAAACATATGTTATATTAAAAAAAAGTTTTCTTCTACACTCTATCTCAATTAATATGTTTTACCGATCACCACCAAAAGCTTTTGAGCTTGAGAAAATTTTCCATAGTTTATACACTTGTAACGCTCACTCATTACTATCCTTACTATCCAATAATAAGTAAGAGCATTTATTTTTTTATCAATATTAAAATGTATTTGTGGATAATTTTATTTATTTTGTTTCATCCTATGTATTAGTGTATTCATAATTTCATAAATTTTCATAAATTTAAATTTCCGTTGATTAAATGTTTGCATCCTAAAGAAAACCTTTTCTGATCGATCATCTTCGAAGAGTTTCGATTTTCATAGATTTACTAAAGCAGGATTGATTAGATCCGTTGTGTGAACGCCTTAAATCTATCTTTTCAAAATTTTAAAATGACTTAATTTTTATAAAATTTTAGTGGTGAGTAATGTTGCCGGTAACTTTTAATTCGTAATAATGTTTTCACACAACGGAATGGGCTGTAGAATCATGTTAATAATTTTATTTCTATTTCTAGAGTGAAAGCAGTTCTTTTTGTGGCGTAGAGGTTAAGAATTTAGCATTCATATGCTATTTCTCTGAAAAATGAAAATCCACACCGCAGTTCTAATTTCTGGTAAAGTGTACCTTGCATTATATTCCCTAAAATCGATGAGTTGAATTATTAATGACTTTAATTAATAAATTATAAACCGCTGTCAGCAGTGGAAAATTTCTCGACCGCCATTTTAGTCTGGAAGGTTCCAGTTCATTATTTTTATCGAGCCGCTATCTACAACCCTAGAAACACTTTTGAGTATGATTACAATGCTTATAGAATTCTACGTTAAGCCTCAGCGCAAATTATATTGACTATTGGTGTTTCATTTTGGAGAAGCAGAGAATGATGTCAAACGTCTCGCTATATTTTATAACTACTTCTTTTTTGTTTAGACATTAAAAATTACGATGGGTGAAATTCCAAATTAAGGGATTGTTTGGTTTGAATTAAATTAACCTTTCAAAATGAATATTACTTTCGTTTTTTTATTTGGATTTTCTTTCATAAAATTCATGAATTTCAATTTAATGTTAATCAAATTTTCTGAATTATCATATGTATACTCTTAGTAGCAGTAAAAATTTGTAAAATATGCCTTAAGTGACTAAAGTCATGCAAATTTGTTCATTAATCTTGTTGCTACAACTTGCAAATTTTATGTTTATAATAAGTCAAATGACAGCATATTGTCTTTTTACTTTCTAGGTAAATTACTGTCTGAAGCTTTGTGACCGTTCTTCAACTTCAAGATGTTCCAGATTGTATCCCTTTAGCTTGATACACGTTATATAGTAATAAAATTGCGTTTATACTAATTTGTGTAACATGTTATTTAATTCTTTCTGTAGGGAAACAGCTGACCAGCGTAATTTAATTAAATACTACATTTTTATGAGTATTATTGTTGTCTTGTAATTATTTATCAATATATTATTGTTATGTTGAATTGGATTTATTATTTATTGTTTTTTGTACAAAGGACAATGCTAATTTTCTAGTAACAATTATCTATATATGTATATATATTTTTTAACATCCGGCATTCTTGTATTGCCAAGGGCCCAAAAATTATTGTTTACTGGGCAATTAAAACCGTAACCTATACTAACCTAAGCTGGTATTTCAACTTCCTACTTATGTTCTTAGCATTTCTAGATAGAAGGTTTTACAGTTTTTTTAAGGAGATTTCACCCTAAAAATTTGAAAGAAATCATGTACAGATGACAGACGCAGACATCACGCCAAAATAGCACAAAAGTATTCAAGGGTGGAGATTTGTTGAAATCAGAACAGTAAAATTTTGACCCATTCTAACCTATCCATACTATGACAGAGGGTAAAAGCTGAATAGACTAGATAGAAATATATTTTATCGACTTAAACAGTTTGAGATAAGGTTTTAATCTTTAATGTATAACATTTGTAACTCGTCCATTCTCTCAAAATTATTTAAATAAAATAATTCCACCTAATTGAATTAAAATGTAATAACATGAAACAGAAATTTTCCAGACATTTAAAAAATATTATAAGGAGAATATGTGGAAGCAAGTTACAGGATTTTCAAAATAGAAAATGAATTAAAAAAAATAAAAGGCTTTAACTTAGGTGGAATTATTTCATTAATAAGTGTTTTATAAGAATGAAACTTATGTAATTATATAAAAACCCATAAATGATTAAAATGGAGAAACTAGCTAAATTACTATTGCGACGATTCTGCGGTTATGTGGGATCGAAACTTTAATTGTTTTGAGTGCGTCATTGTATCTTATTTATTAACGGCTATTTACGCCGTTTGGCCTATCGGCTAGCTCAGTCGAAGACATCTGGCATCGATGCTTGGCACTCGAAATGTGACTTTATTTTCATTTGTAGCTCGTAATTATTAATTTGTAGGTAAACTTTATTTTTGAATCACGTTGTATATTTATAATGCTGATTTCGTAGATTTATTCTTGTAACGAATTGTATACTTTATATTTATAGAATATTTATTTATTTCGAACGTAATTGTATACATCTCTTACTTGCTATTTGGGCAACTTATTTTACATAGTAATATAAAATGTTCAATTTATTTTAAGTCGTAAGCACTCTATTTATTTGTTCAATTAGTAGAATAAATTTCAAATGTCGTATATAACAAACAGCTACCTTCAAAACATTACTTATGATAAAATTGCATCGTTTAAAGAGTAGCACTAAGTGAGATTAGCTTTTTGTTTATAAAAAGGGAGACGGTCTGTATTTAGTGCTTGGAACATCAAAATTTCAACGATAAACTTTTATTATCAGCAACATGCTTGGAGCTGTTCCGTCAATTTGAATTTGAATTTGAATAATACAACACTGACAATGCAAACAAATGTAAACTTTCCATTCTCTTCTTTAACTTTCTAAATTTTGTTTGGAAGTAGATACTGGAACAAAATGGGCATACTGAAAATTACATTTTTTATTTTATTCTTCTAAATCATAACTAACTTTTCGAAATAACTTCTAAAACATGCGAAGTGTGTATAAAGCGATGGGGTAAATCTGTAACCACAATAAATTTGGCTAGCTGAATTAATTTAATTTTTAAAATTAATAATAAGAGGCCCTGTTTTACTCATTAAACATAACTTGTTATTGATAATTATATTGATCAGTATGCCATGAACAAAATGTGATTACTCTGAGCGAGGATAATAATGATTCATGTTTAATGTAAAACCATAATGTTATAATAAGTTTCGTTTTGCAAAACCTACATACAAAATAGGTTTGTAGCTCCGTATGTGAACTATGCGGCAATTACAGCATCAATTTCGGGAATTTATAAGTCTAAATAAGCGTGTCCCAATAGGGAAAACCTAGATTAATAATAATTAAGTTTTAGTTCGTTACTAAACTTATAGCAATCTTAAAATCAACTGTAACTCGGTAAGATACCACTCAATTTACTTACTGTTTGATAATTGCGGTTAATTTATGAAACATTAAGAAAATTGGAGGCAAATAAACGCAATTTGATCAAGTACTAGGGTAGAGTGGGTTAGAGCTTTATTTAAGATTACTTATGTAGGATAAATGATAGTATTAACAATTACATCAAAAGAAAATTTGTAAAATGCAACAAGTACGTCAGTTACAATCTACGAGGGCTGTCCCAAAACTATCCCACCTTCTTTCATATCTTCGCGCCTGACAATTGTAGCGCCCTCTGCCGGGTACAAGTATCAACGGCAAAGCTTTCCGAACTCCTTAGATGCTGTAGTGTTCGTCTGAACACCTTAGTTCACGTGCAGCGTGTGTTTGTTTACAACGTGCTGTTTACGTTCGTCGCATTTTGCTATTGTAGAAAATGACGGAAAGATCGGAGCAACGAATTTGCATCAAATTTTGCGTAAAATCCGAAATGATAAAGACTGCATTTGGGGACGAGTATAAGAGCAAAACACAAATAAAAGGGTGGTACAAACACGCCAAAGTCAGAGCAATATCAAGTCGTTGCTGATTTTTTTTTATTATGAGGGTGTCGTACACCACGAATATCCTCCTAGGCGTCAGAAGATCAACAAGGAATATTATCTTGGAGTTATGAAAAGGTTGCGTGAGGCAATTTGCAGAAAACGGTCTCAATTTTGGTCAAGCGGTGACTGGCTTCTGCATCACGATAACGCGCAAGCGCATGCATCGAACCTTGTGCAGCAATATTTGACAAAACATAAAGTCGCACAGCTTCGTCAGCCTCCGTACAGTCCTGACGTAGCTCCCTGCGACTTTTGGCTGGTCCCAAGATTAAAAGTACCACTCAAAGCTCATCGATTCGACGACACAGAAATAGTCGAAACTAATATGACGAACACTCTAAAGGCTATACCAAAAAACGGCTTCCAAAAGTGGAAAGGCCGTTGGCAGCGTATTCTAAAATCAAATGGGCACTACTTCGAAGGATGCCACCAGCCCTATGATGCAGAATAACACCAGCGGGGAAATATGAAGCAAGGTCGGATAGTTTTGGGACAGTCCTCGTACATTAAACTTTAAAATTATAGAACGTTTTTATACTCTAAGATTTCATGCTATGACGTGGAATACTGATAATTGATTTTAGCAAAGGTGTTTAATTATTTAGCGTCTTTATTTGAAATGTTAGAAGCTTTTGGCAAGGGGTAAGTGCATTTACATTTACGGGAGGAGAATATTAATGTCAAAGAATAAGTTCGTTGCGGCTATCGGCCAAACGTCTTTGATTAAGCTAAAGGCGATTTCAGATCTGTTAATATTAGAGATGGTTTTACTAGGAAAGCAATACCAATACAGGTTCTAGATATTCATCCTGAGGTTATGCACGAGGAAATAAACAATATCGCGACTAAGGCCACAAGATTATTTGGGATTAGAAAGTAATATATCGTAACTAAGAAAGCGTTTAAGGTTCAGTGGTATTCGAGACGCAAGAAGTATTTAATTTTGCAGCGTTAAATTTCGCTTTATATAGTCTTTCCTAATCAAAATTAACTGGAAAGTTTCTAATCTAATTTGGGTTCTAAGAAATATTTAATGTTTGGTATTTTTGCAAGGCATTCTCTTAACTACTAATATTAATTACAAATATTTTTTGTAACCTTATAGATTTCTATAAATTTACAGTTTCCTATAATTCTAATGTTACATTGCAACTTTATCATTAAGGATCTTTATACAGGGTTGCTCAAGATTCCGTGGACAAAAGATTATGAAGTTATTATTAGAGATAGAACAGAGTTATTAAGAAAACTTATATATATATATATAATAGGAGCATCTCTTGAAATTATTTTCAAATATACAGGGTGATATGATACGTATTATAATAGAATATCAAAGTTATGTTTTTTCTTATGGAAGATCCTATATATTTTTATAAATTCTGATAGCTCTTAATGCATATATTAAAAAAGATACGAGGCACTACGCCTCTAGAGTTACAATCAAGGGAGCTATTTACATTTTTGTAATAAAAAACGGCCCACTTTGTCATATTGTTGTGTTAATAAGGTAAGATAATAAGCTAAAATTAACACCACAATTTCTCTAGTCTCACTTCTATATTACATAGTGTTTAGTTCCAAATTATCTGCAAAAGATATACAGGGTAATAAAGTTTTGCATATTGTTATTGTTCTCAAATTTTTCAAATGGAATACCCTGTATATTATAGTTGCATTACGTGCACAATTTAACATACTTTTAATAACATGTACCATATCGGCATCAAAATGATAGAAATTTTTGAGATAAATTGATTGTTTCCGGAACTTTTCAAAAATTATTGTTGTTATTGTGTGTTTGAAAATAATTTTAAAAGATGCTGCTATTATATATTTATAAGTTTTCTTAATAACTCTTTCTATCTTTAATAATAATTTCATATACTTTCGTCCATGGAATCTTGGGCCACCCTGTATATATTAAAATTGTATTTCATGTTTTTCCTGGCATAACAGGTGTTATGAAACATTGATGTTTTCATCTGTTATCTTTTTTATGAGGAAATATCCAGAATTTTTATTTACAATAATTTTGCGTATTAAAATCCATATATGTATTTTGGATTATTCTTAATAAGTTATATTCTTTAACATTTTTAATTAAACTAATTTAATTTGCTTAATTCTTAATTCTTTTAAGTTATTAAATGCTTCCAATTGCATATTTTGTCTATTTAATGTATAAAAGTATTTATCGATTATTTGAATTTAATTTTTGTTGTTACTTATGCTGCAAATTCTCTCACAGGATTTGTTAATCGGAATATGTACAAATGTGATTATATTATATGTTTGGCAAAATTGGAAGTTGTTTATTTTTTGACAAGTGTTTTCAAAAAATATTTAATTGCTTAATTTAGAATTTTTAGAAACTTTAAGTTCTATTCTTTAATAATGGTCTTATCAATAAAATATAGAACAATGTAGAACATTAAATATTATTACATTTTCATTGAGTTAGCTATCACTGGATATGACATTTTATAAATATTCGAAAGTTACATTCAATAATGCATATTAATCTTTGATTTTCTTTGAAATAAATATGGGAATTATTTAGTACTCTAAATTTAAATTTAAAACTCAAAATCCATGTTTATTTTTTATTCTTAGAGGAAGTTGGAGTTTTACTTAAATAAATGACATTATTGTGAAAAAGAGAAAAAGTTTAAATAGGCCAAAAAGGGAATAACAAGGCTTAACTTTCATTGAATATGTTTTAATAAAACAATGAAATCTGAAATGTAGGTTCTCTGAGTTCAAGTACCTATTTATAATGAAAGGTGAAAAGAAAATAGACACCAAAAATTGTGAATAAAGAACCTATAGATTATTTAAGGCATTTAATTGAACATTCTAAACAACAACAAGTAGTAAAAATTTATAAATATTTAAACTGAAAAAACCATAGAACAGAAGGTGTCTAACAATTTCACTATCAGAGCGGGAGTTCCTCAAGGTAGTTTATTAGGGCCTTTTCTATATTTGCTTTTCACGATTTCCCGCCCAATCAATAATAATGCAAGAACCGGAACATTCGCAGATGGCACTGTCCTTTTTTCCAGAGATCAGGATCCAGTGGAAGTCACTAACAGATTACAAAATCATTTGGAACTAAAATTTGGCTGGAGAAGCGAGAAATAAAACTTAAGGAAACAAATTCAGTTCAAGAAAAGATCAATGCCCGCCAATGTACATCAACAACATACCACAATCCGACAAATCGAAGTAGTTGGGATTCAATCTAGACAGCAAACTCACGTGAAAGGAACATATTATCAAAAAGTGAAAACAGATAGATTTGAAGATATAAGATTTAAAGTCAAGTTTCTCACTAGAAAATAAAATATTAATATACAAAACTGTCATTAAAACAAATTTGGTTATTCGGAACAGAACTAAGAATCTGCGCAAGTAAATCTAACCTTTCCATAATACAAAGATGCCAGTCAAAAATTCTACGTATATTACTGATGCAGCTTGGTACGTTATGAACCAGGCACTACATGATGTTCTGATCTTTACATTTGTGAAGAACGCCATTAAAGAATGCAGTATCAACCATTAGAAAAAACGATAAAACTACAGAAATATTTTGATACGCCTAATACTGCAAACCATAACAGAAGACACAAAATATATTGGCCATCTGACCTACTAAGCAGTTGTAGAGAACTCGCCAACTCATCATGTGTACATACTGTTTAAGATGTCAAATTAGCTCATACAGTAAAATTTCTATTCTAAGATAAAATTTACAAAATTACTCGCAATTGTGGTAAATTGTATATTGGATAAAGTGAAAAATCATTGAAATCAATAGTTAACGAACATAAACGGCCGATTTGAAATATCCAAAATTGTAGAACATGGGCTTGAAACGTCTCATTATAGTTTTTGGAAAGATAAAATGAAGTAGGTCCATCTGGGTGGTTCATAAAATTGTTTTGAAACGGAGTTGGGTGATTATTTAAATAGAAATTGGCAGTAATAAGCCTCCCAACAGTATTTAATCTTTATTGTAGATAGTTATAGCTAACGTTTTTGTATGAAACCAATAGGTAATTACATCAGTTTTAATTTATATTCTTGTTATTTTAATCCGGATATTTCGACATTTAATTTTTTAAATTTTAATAATTTCAAATTTTATTTTATAGTATTTTTATAGTATATATGTAATTAGGTCATTTTTGTTAATATAATATATAAATAAATAATTATGTTTAAAAACAGTCAATAATTAAAAACATTTTGGGTGAAACAAATTAAAAGGTCTAACTAGTTGTAGTAGTTAAAATGTACATTTTAATTATTATTTATAATAATAATAATAATAATAATAATAATAATATTTATTTAACTACGTTATACATGTTTGTATTTGTAGCAGGTCAAGGAATAAATAGTAACTACAGTCGTTGCTTATTAAAGGCAAACGCTTAAGAATTAAAATTTAAATGACAGGTATTCATGTACATTATAGAAAGTTGTTTTCA
>JAHWXV010542410.1:0-10508 GCA_024586415.1 Phrixothrix hirtus | reverse complement strand
TTTTTATTATTCAATTACTAAAAAACAAAAACTACTACACTATGTGACTACATATTTTATGAAATTACTTAATTATATTTAAAACATTTTTATTCAACACATTTTCTAATTCCTTTGCTTCCTTATTTTGAATAAATTTTATAATTTCCCTCTTTAAGCTTGTGTCATATATCTCTATGACCCATTGTTGCCGGACAATCCTCCCAACATTACACTTGCTCTTAACTAAAATGCTCTTGTCCACTTGTATCACATTAACCTCACCACCTGTAATTTTTTAACTTTAAATATAGCCTTATGTAACAATATTGCTAAAGTATTACCAAATTAAAACAATTCCAGAACCTGCAGAAGTTTCCACGAGCAGATATCACCTAGGTATCTATAAAATGGAAAATTAAATTTTTCTTATAATTCTGTTTTATACAGATGCACATACCTATAAAGCTATATTACTGTTACCTTTGTTAATCGCGTTGCTTTCACTGCAGACCCTACTCTTACTTAGCAGCACAAACAAAACTTTCCATAGTGGTGTTCATAATGTTTCAAAAAATGATCCCTCCTGGCAAGAATAACCTATTTTACATGAATTACAGAAAAACCATTGCCCTAGATAACGATCTGCTCTTCGTTGGTTAACACAAAGTCTTCTGCAATTATGAGATTTGCATCGAAAACTCTGTCTTAACAAATTTACATTTCACAACTCCCTTACAAATTCTTCAAAATGTATCAATTACATTCATTTTTTTATATTAAAAATAAATAAACAACGTAATTATAATAAGTATCTACTTTTATTTTTGAATCTATACAATTAAAATATGATTTTAAATTAAATAGTGTCATCAACATAAATTCTGTCAAATTTTGCTGCTTTCATTTTGTATAAAACTTATAACAGTCAAAATAATGCAAATTATCTGTATTTCTTGTAAAATTAATGTAGTAATATAATCTCAAAATAATAATTTTGAACGTTAATATTTCTAAAACTAGTGTAGGTAACTTTATTTCAAAAAACACTTCAATTTACATTAAATGAATCATTTAAAAGTCTTAGAACTTCAAAATTGGAGAGTTGTATATTATACTGGAGCCCTTAGTTTTAATAAATTTGTCACTAATCTATTTGTTTTAGTTGGTTTTTATAACTTTCAAATTTTCATACAGCAATACTCAAAAAATTAGCAATTTTTTATTCTCCTGATTTTCTACTGGTTTCCTGAGATTTTAAAACCTGCTTTTATCATTTTTTTATGCCAGCTTGTTTAATTTTATGCTTTTGCAATATTGCGATTTCCCTAAGTTCACTATATTTTTACTTTTACACTTCCTAATTTTAGTTTACAAATAATTCTGTTTCTATTGGTATACTTTTTCTTATCTTTTAAATTTGCCATTAATTCAATTAGTTTAATATTGTATATAATTTTTAAAATTTTACAATTCTTATTTCCCTGGTAACATCAAATTTTAAATATGCACTCCTTTTATAATTATTTGCTATACAAAGTTTGCCTTCCTTATTCCCTACATTTTAATATAGTCTTTCAAAGTTTGTTTTAATATTTAATTAGTTGCTAGCCTACAAAAAAAATACAACAGTACATATGTGTTAAATAATATTCCATATTATATCTGCATCTGTTTCATGCCTTACTCAGAAAATCTTTAAAAAATCTTCCAAATTAAATCTTGTTTATGCCTCTCGGTTCCTAGGAAACCCTCCTTTCGACTTTTTATTTTCACGGAAATTGTGTATTTATTTAAATTACCATGAATCCTGTACTCTGGTATTTCCTGTTTATTTATGCTACTTTAAACTCGCATTTTTAACTTTTAAATCTAGACATAATTTTACTTTTGTCAAACTAATTCTCCATTATTTTTAGCTACATTTTTATTTTACTGAATCACAAATATTATTGTGCATACAACTATTACCCTTCATTTTCTCAGGTGCACTTAGCTTTTATTTAAATTACTTTGCAAGTACTATTGAACCTCACTCTCTACAACCTCTAAACACTTAATCAGTGCTGATGTCCAAATTTACCTTAGCATATCATTTTATCCACCACCTTCAAGGCTTTTAATTAATTACTTTGCATGTAGTTTTTCTCTTTTTCAAACTCACTTTCAAAACCACTGATTGCTTAAGCAGCACTGGTGTCCAAATTTACAATATAAATGAGGAATATTGTGCACAGATTATTTTATTTCATTAAATGTTGTTTAATGTAATATTAGCATTATAAAATTTCCCTATTAAAATATGTAATATTTTACAGCTAAAGAAGAGAAAAACTATGGAGTTTAGCTATCAGTTATATACAAATAAAATAAGAAGTTTTTATAGTAATTTATTTATCAGATTGACATGACTATATAAGATAAAACATGAGGTTTCATACATATTCTTGTTTTATCAAGAGTATGTATACTTATGAAAATTTTCCATGTTTTCGTTTAGCTATAAGAGCTATGGAAATTATTGAATTTATTTAAATTATAAACAATTCGTCAGTATTACATTAAAGTAAAGCGATGATTTTGGAGAACCTTCCACAATATTTCATCTTGCAACTGTAAACCATATCTTTCTTTCCCTCTTTGGTACCGTTACAAATTTGTTAAGCTGAGTTTTAATGTTTATATTGGCACAAAATACCGCGTTTTGGAAGGCATATTAAACACATTAATTCATCTAATTTGCACTGATTAAAATAGAAGTCAACAAGCAACTGAAACTGACACTTCACATTGTATCAGCTTATAAAGCTAATAAACACTGTTGAATTTTTACAGAGGGCATGGGTGTGACAACGCACCTAGTCTCTATATTGGCCATGTTTTCTAGCATCGCTTTAGCAGATAATTATTTATTTCTTTAAACACATTAATAGAATTTTTTAATCATCGCAATGCATTTGTAATGCATAATTATCTAATTTTGATTAAAATTAAATATTAATTAGCCTGTCTATTGTATAAATTTCAGCATACATGATACAGCAAGCAATTGACGATAATTTAAACAAGAAGGTAGAATATCTCTCCCAAATAAGTACTCGTGTGGGGCCTTAGTATTTTACATAAATATTTATAATTAGTGAACAACGGACTAAGAACAGAATAAAAAATACTTTATAAAGACGTGTAATAATTTTTATTGTAGGAGATAACAAATACAAAAATATCTTTAATCTATTTAAATATCCAACTTATACTAAAAATATTACAAGTGAAAAATATATGAACAAAAGTTAATATAACATTTGGAAATCTTATGAAACACACTTATGTGACCAACGGTTTCCTGCCAATACTTTAACTTCGAATTCTTTTTGACACTTACAACATTTCAATGAATGCTCTCTTTGATGATCAGTTGAAAAATGTTTTGTAATAGATATATATGCACTAGGTCCACCAAAAGTAATGTCACAAAATTTGCAACTATAAATAACAGAAAAATAATTAACAGCATGGCTCATTTCTTTGAGTTGTTCTACAGATGATTTTTTCTTAAATTCATTTAAACTACAAAAAGATACACCATGCTCAACAGAATGATCTTGTTCAGCTTTAAAGTCATATAATGAGAAATCCATTTGAGGGGTAAATATTTCCCAATAATTTACCATCCTTTTTTTACCATCACTTCTGAAATAAAACTTAAACTTATTAATAGTAAACTAACGTATCATTACATACTCTGTATCACTGGTATTCTGTGTCTTTTTAGTTCTTATATATTTAAAGTTTCCAATATTATAACCAATTGAGGCACCTGTAGCCATTGTACAATTGTACACATTAGCTTCCTTTATATCTTTTAAAAACTCGTTCATAATTATTTCCAGTTCTCGTGCACGGGAAGAACTTATCTGAAATAAAACATATTAATAAATTTTGCTATTTAATCCATAAACTATGGGTCTTATTTCATAGAATGTTTCCATCAAATGCAAAAGTTTGAGATAAAGATTTTAACAAACTTCCACACATAAATATATTTTTACTTTGTCTTACCCTATATGAATTACAGGATATAGTTGTTTCTGATCAAAATTTTTGTTATCCAATTTTTAGCAGAAATGCATGTTTTCAAACACCTTCAATCCAAAACACATGTTTTGAAAAATTAATCTGTGTGATGTATGTGGTCAATATATCTCAAAAACTAAACGGCAAGGAATATTGAAATTTTATATTTAAGTTTATTACCTTCCAGACACATGCTATCATACATTTCATTACAATTGAATGACCAAATGTGCCACTTTAATTTTAAGATTTTTGGGTTTTCTTGAAAACGGTTCCAATTTTTTTAAAAACTTGCCACGTTTCTAACGGCTATGATGTTCTTTTATGCAAACTAATCAGTTTATCTGAGAAAATTTGTTAAAGCGAGTTATCGAGACAAAATCTTCCGAGTTAGCAAGGTTTTCATCAATTCTGTTAAATGAGTAGATAATCGTAGCAATTGTTGTTCCCAGAATAAATATAAATTATATTTTAATCACTTAATGTACACATTAATATTAAATTTTCTGTCAAAAAATAATCCATTCTTTTCTTTCATAAATCTGTTAAAACACGCATAATTAATAGAAAAAACAATATTTCATGGGCATAGTAAGTGTATTCATTATATTTTTATTGTTTTTGAGGTATCAGTGAGCCGCTAAAAAATTACTGTTTATAATATTTATATAAATATTTTATAACTAATTAATTTAGACACACATGTTTGTAATTCCATAGCCCTAGAGAAATTTATTATGTAGTACCAAAAACACGAATATTTATTTTGGTATCAGAAAGTATTTACTATATTAATTTTATTATGAAAGTATAACGCCAAATAATGATAAATTCTAAATTTTATATCATTTTTTATTTATTTTAGTAATTTGATAATACTGGCGATGTATATTATTTAGTACGAAAAGTAATCCTACAAACATATCATCAGTTGCCCATGTCTAGATTGGGCAAATGAAATTTGTATAGCAAAGTAATATGGTCACCCGTGTGACACATGGCCACATGCAAAAATGTCAGTAATAAGTGCCCATGTCAGACACGGGCATGTACACTAAGTGGTTAATGATTTGTATTTCTATTTACATATCTATTCACTTTTCATTATAAATGGATGAATTATTTATGCTTTTAAATTGATTTTAGAGTTTATCTGTAGGTGTATAGGAAAGTAACCAACGTCAATAACTTAAAATTAAATTTAAAATGGGCAAGAAAAAGTCGTGTTGTCCCACACCAGACTTTTATATGTATAAACATTTACGAACAAATACACACATACATGAATACATCCACATGATCCATTTACGTAAACACAACATTATAATAATTCAAAACATATTCAAGACACCACAAATTCAATGTGATGCCGATAATAAATGTATATTAGAAATAATGATTATAAATGAAATGTTTTAGTAAGAAATAAAATTTTATAATAGAAAATAAAACAACACAAACTGATACAAAATAAATAATAACATAAAATCAAAGATATGTATGTACCATATGTTTTAGATAATGACATTACCTTTAAAGAATGAAAGAAGACGCTACAAACACCATAATAAGCATAAAATTAACTGACGATCATAAATGCAGTATTTAGTCAAGCATCATACTAGGGATTTTTAAATGTAAAGACAGTTTAAGCGATTATTAATTAATATATTTTAAATAACACTATATACTTTTACACTTAAAAGTGAATTTTCATTTCTGGAATTGTACTTAAAATAAAAATACTTAAACACTTTTGCAATACAATGACTGAATAAAAATTAGTTTTATGCCCTAATTTAAATTATTATTCATAAGACCCTATTTTTTAGGCAAGTGAAACACATCATAGAATAGTTATTTGTTGAGAAAATTTTGTTCTATTTTAGCATAAGATGGGAATGTAGGTGTTTGTTCATTTTAACATTTTTACAAGGAACAAAATGAATTTTGTAAAACTTACTGATAAAATATCTTCATAAAAAATGTTCAAATAAATCAGCATTGTTTTGAACACATAATTGAGCATGTATGATAAATGCATAGATTCTACTGAACAAATTGGCATTTACAGAATAATTAACAATGTTTAAGTATTTTGATTTGCCTACAGCTATTAAATTATTTTACAATTTTCAAATTAAAATTAATTGAATCATATCTATGTAAGTACTTCATTATTACAGACTTGCACAATTATTATTAGAACACTGACTATGAAACACATTTAGTAACTGACATAAATCTTTATAATTCCATTTAATGATTCCGGTTATGACATTTAAGAAAAGGTATATCATCATACAGTCTTGTTTTTATATTGTTTCATACTATAGAATTGTTTCTCTAGTAGTCTGCACTTTTTGTCATATTTGAAAGCATTTATGGTCGACTCGTCATTGTTAAAAAAAAGGGCTCTTTGGAATTTATATTGCTTTTAATTTTACATTTATTGTGGTGTCTGTGTAGGATCTTCTTTCATACCCTAAAAGGAATGCATATTATCTGAAACACCCTCTTTTTTATAAAAATTAAACATAAATACAAGTGCTAAAACAAACATAGATGATAATTACCCGTAAAGAGTAAATGCTGCCATAAAATAAATAACTATAATTAACACATGACACATAACAAAAGATAAACACAATTAATAGCCTATAACAAAGACGCTAACAAGTAAATTTCTTTTTTAGAAAATATAATGTACCTATTTATAATAGTTATTTAGAAAAAACTGGTAGTCTATTTTCTTTATTGTTAAAATGATAAACACATAATATAAATATAATTTTTAAATATAGTACTCAATAAGGGACCTCCATGTAATGGCAACTATTAGTCTTAAATTGCTGCTGCCATGGTTTTGCCATCTATTAATGACAGCCACAGTTAAAGGGTTAGAGCCAGTAGAAACAATTTATTTTTGTAATTCAGATTACCTATATAGTAAGCAACATTTTGGTTCAAGCACCCTAGTAGCTTAGTCAAACAGACTTACCCCTGAAATTGATTCAATGACTTGTTTAAATTGTAAAAAATAGTATATAAAAAAATCATGGCTATATGGCTCAGTATCCAAACTTCCCGATTCATCAGTACTGCTAATATGAACAATACGATTCTCATCGGGTGGAATTGGTATATTGTCAGAATTGCTAAGGTAACGTTGCACAGGATGAACATTTGTACGTGAGAAATGTATATCGGGTAATTTAACGGTCACAGAAACATGTGGCCAATTAATAAATTCCTTAAGTTCTAAACTTTGCCATGCCATAGGAATATGTTGCTTCAATATCATATTACCTTAAAGAAAATGTTAAATTTTTATAAGTAATGATTTTTATACTTTACCTTTTGATTCTAAAAAAATGACATTGTTCAACAAATGCGGTGGTCCTTCCAACACAAGTTTGTAAGGAGCAATATCTTTTGGAACATCCTTGACGTGTTCAGTTTGAGAATATGAATTAGTAACCAATGGATGGCTGGATGTATTAACACATTTTGACACATTAGCAATAAAGGCATTGCATTTTTGAGAAAGATACTGACGATATGACTCAAAGCATTCTTTTATAGAAAATTGTTCACTTTGATATACATCAATGAGAGACCAACCATTCCAGAAAGTCATATAATATAACAAAGCTTCTATTATTATATTAACTACTTCTTCACTAAATGGTTTAAGATCGATATGTAAATCGTGCATACATATATTTTGCAGTTGTTTACGTTGCATCCTTATAGGTGTTTTATTTAAAACAGATAATAGAACTTCAATCAAATTAATATCTTGAGATGAATTATTTAATGTACTATT
This sequence comes from Phrixothrix hirtus, assembly GCA_024586415.1. NCBI lineage: Eukaryota > Metazoa > Arthropoda > Insecta > Coleoptera > Phengodidae > Phrixothrix > Phrixothrix hirtus. The sequence goes on along the minus strand of JAHWXV010542410.1, from coordinate 2,623 downwards.
TTCTTCAGATGGAACTAATGTAAAATTTGGTGTGTATTTTGCCATCTTTAAGTTATTATTTCATACACTTTGCAACTTATAGTGAGAAATCATAGAGAAGGTATTGTTAGGTTAGGTTAATTTATATTGCTAAAGAGGGACTCAAATTATAAAATTGGTCAGACCAACGAATAAAAATAATAAGGAAGCACCTTAAACAAGTAAAGTTATGTGCAAATTGACCAACCACGATGGCGACATTGGCATGTTATGTTTATATATTAAAAACGTCAAATTTTACAAATATAATAATAATAACACATTTATTACAAAACAACTAGTAGAATTTCAATTAACTAATAATTATTCTAATTTAATTTATTTGTTGCATCTAATCATTGGGCGAAGTTCAGAATGATGATGCGGTCATCTTCTATTCTACCACCTAAACCCTTGTTACTGAGACAAAACCAAAGCAAGTAATATACTGAAATTACGTTTAATTAATTTGTTTTTATATATATAATTTTTTTGCATGCTTTTTTTTATTTTAATTTTTTTCAATGCCCATCTAAGTACATAGCTAACAATTCCTTAGGAGAATCAACATAATCAAGAAGATAAGAATCTGACACCAATTAGTAAGTAAGAAGAAATAAGCGTTCCGTTTGAGAATCAAAAAGAAATGCGAGAAATTTTTCTTTATATCTGATAACCGATTCAGTGTTTAGTTCCGAAGGACACATATTATGTAATTTAGATATACAATATGAAAACGAACGTTTAAAAAATGCAGTCCTGTGGCTTGGAATAGTAATTACGTTTTTAAATCTTAAGTTGATATTATGAATATCTGTTCGAAATTCAATTTTATTATATAAATAAGGAGGACTTTCCGTATCGATAAATTTAAAACAGAAACAAGTAAGATGTAATACTCTCCTATTATACATGTTTAGCCAACGGATATCCTGAAATTTGTACGAAATTCTTTCAAATTTTCTAATACCAAAAATAAGCCTTAGCAACTATTTTGGACAAATTGAATTATTCTTTCATCTCTTTTGTCGATGCATGGACCATATACGATGTTACAAAAGTTGAAATGGTATAAAACTAATGATTTTCATAAAGTTATCTTTGTTTTAATAGTTAAAAGGTGTCTGTGATAAAGAAGTTTAAACGAGGCAAGGCCTTTTGAATTACTCTGTTTATACTTCTAAACCTTAACGATGTATCCAGAAATAATCCAAAATTTCGAGTAACCTCTTTACATGTCAATTCAGCTCGTTCAGTACCTAAATTTTGTTCATATTACCATATAGTAATATAGAACATTTGTTAGCATTAATAGTTAAATTCCTATTAGCCATAGTAACTCAAGATGATATATCCCTGCTGATAATTGTATTAGCAGCCACACATTCTTCTTTGAAAAAAGAATAGTACAGCGTCGATTTAGGCGCTTTAACTCCGCGTTTGGTTCATCCCACAGCGCCAGTTCTGCTTACCAAAAGTGGCCCACTTGGCACTCTTGCAATTTCGCTAATAGCATTTCGTGGTTAATCATGTCGAAAGTCTTATTATAATTTAATAGTATTAGAACTGAGCCTTTGTTTTGATCTATGGCTTCGATAATGTCATCTGTAATTTTAAGCATCGCAGACGCATAACCGTGACCAGGCCGAAATCCGGATTGCAAATTAGGTAAAACCATTTGACTGTTCAAAAACGACCTAATTTGAGAATCCATCACTTTCTCTAAAGTCTTGGATAATGTTGAAAGAATACTGATTAGTCGTAGGTCTTTGAGATCTTGTGGGTTTTTATTCTTTGGCAATAGGATCACTTTGCCTTCTCTCCAGAGTAACAAAAAATAATTAGCAGAAAGACATGAATTAATAATATGAGTAATATAAGGAATTATGAATGGGCAACATAATGTTATCATATTAATACTAATATTATCTACTCCCACAGTTTTGGTAGTAATCGATGATAAAATTTGACTAATGTTTACTAGTAGCAGATTCAAAGCAAAACTCATTGCCTAAACAAGGCTTCTGATGATTTTTGTAATAATTAATTAACATAGCTGGTTCTTTGGAAAGTCAATAAAATAATTATTGTTTGGAGTTTCCGTTGATTTGAGGTAGTGGGTCAATTATTAGCTTTTAGAAAAATAGAGTTTATTTTAACACTCAACGTTTCGCACAACACAGTTGGCTTCATCAGGAGCTAAAAGATTTCTTAATGAATAATAATTAAAAATTAAAAATTAAAAATTATAGCTAAAATGTCTGAAATTGAAACTTACATTAAATGTTTGAAGAACGTATTCTTTTAAAAGTTGTTAAAGTAACGCTACAGATTCTTTCATATAAATATATAAATTGTTATCTAATCTATGCCACTTGTTATTATAAATAATTTTAAACTATATACAGGATGATTATCATTATATGTATTGCTGTATTTTTTTGGAATTTTTTAAAAATTTATATTTCCAAAATTTATTTTTTTTATGTTGATGATCCACGTTAGAGTGTCGTATAAATATGCTCTGTTATTTATTTTAAACAATCATTAACCAGATTTTTAATAATTATTAAATTTTATTTATAACAGATTTATTTGAATTCCC
>JAHWXV010542354.1:0-13188 GCA_024586415.1 Phrixothrix hirtus | reverse complement strand
GCGCGAATTGATATTGCAATTCGCAACGAATGTAACCTAAGAAATGAAAAGTAACTAAATTGAATTTTTATATACAATGTGAACAAAATATTATATCTAACATTTAAATGTGTGCGCCGACAGATGTTTTTATTAATTTTTGATTTTATGCATGTCTAATGTACTCGAAAACCTTTTAAGTTGTGCTTAGACAAATGTGTAAATAGAAAATTGATTGAATAAATTATCTTTGTTGATATTGTGTTGGATGTTACCTCTTATTATATTTTAGAATCAATATTTTAATATCTTTACGAACTTGTCTGGGGTTTTGCTGCAAAATTCTCATAGCTGTTTACGTAATCATTTGACTTCTCGGTTATTTTAATTGAGATATAAAATGGTTGTTAATAGTGTCATTTGTTAAACGGCCCTGTATATAATTACTTCATATTTAAATTTTTGTTTAGCTTAAATTTTTTTATGAAAGCATTTGGTTATTAAACAACTGTAGCACATTAGGACTCATTAAAATTTCATTTTTCAATTTATTTCGAATTTGGCAATAAAAAAAACAGAAGTTAAGGTTTATTTTAATATTAGTTACACAAATTATTACTTTGTTTCATTTTATTTGTGCAAAAAATATTTGACAAGCAATTCTGAAAATGCACTGCTTTCTTGGGGATTGTTTTGAAGTAGCGGACATGATGCATTGAAATGTACTAAAATAAGGGTGTTTCTAAAAAAATAGTTCATCTATAGTGTGCCAAGTAAAAACAAAAACAGTAATTGAGTTATAGCTCATCCCATGTAACCTGGGAAAAATTGTACTGCGTGCCTAGTACATTCCAAGGTAAAAGCGAAATCAGTGTTCGGTAAACATAAAATAAGCTATTTCGTTTAGTTAACTGTTATTTTGGCAGTTTACACAATTTTTTGTATCGTGTCAAAGATTAGCAGAGGAATGGTTAGCTACAATTACACCGGTGTACTGGAACGTAGCATGTGCTAAAGTTAAAATGTAGAAACAGGATATGCTCAACAGGAAGTTATTGTAGACATTGTAATCGAGTCATTGATTATTCAAACCACAAGTCAGAGTGATTCTAGTGATAGTGAAGTGAAATTTAACGATACATCCGATGAGAATTAATCTTTTTTGAAACGAATAACCATAGAGTGTCAATAATATGTTTCCAATTTCGCTTAGTTATTTAAAACTTAAAATAACGTACTTTATTATAGAATGTAATAGCATTTTAATAACTTGTTTCTTAAGTCATACGCTGTTCTTATTTTTACGCCAATACAACAACCTTTCTAACAGTAACTTAATTTAATTTTTGTTGAATAAGTCGTTTCTTTTATTATGAATAATTTTCATTATCAATTTCTTTCTGTTTTGAGTGTACTTCCTAGGAAGTAAGTCGGATTAAACCAACATAGTGACTCTTTTTTTCAAGCTACGCCGGATGAGATGTAAAAGAATTTCAATTATATCAATCTCAATGTACAACTTTTAAAAGAGATTTTTGGCTCAGTGGCCCTTGAGGCAATTCATAAGTAAAACATGCTTTACAATTTATTATCATCCCTATAGGAATTACTAAGTTCGGTATTTAAGTAGGATTCGCGAAGGTAACTTGAGTACAGTGAAACTCAGGGTAATCTGAAATTTTTTATACCTACTCTATCCTACTGTATACGTCTTTTCAGTTTGGATCGACCTGTAGAAGAGATATTGACCTAGCAGTACAGCTGGTGCTGATAAGAAATCATGTTACAAGTAGAATCCCTGGCCTCTCGCTTTCAGAACTATTCCACAGCCTTCATTGGTCTACTTGAACAGTATGAGCCGAATTTAATTGTGTGATTTTTTTGTTGGAAATTTGTACCGTCGTCGAGTAACGTTTTTAAGCTGTATATTTGTAATTGTAATTTTGTAAAAAGTTCTTATTTGATGTATAAGAATGTGTTTATAACGTAAGCGAATTATATACAAATCGCTGTATAAATGCAGTAATACGAAGGCAGCTTTCAAAAAGGTGTTTATGGTTTATCTATCCTCATAGAGCACCATTCTTGACTATGCCTAATGCGAATGATAGAAGAATTGCATTTATTGTGTTACTGCATTCATTCCGCGATGTGAAATTAGTGCTTTGGATTTATTCAAGCTTGGTACTCATTATTGAATACATTACAGAATTTATATACATGATGTTCGACTTGTATAAGTGAATCTGCGCGGATGACTTTATATTATATTAAGTTTTGCTTATTCCAAACCTTTTACTGACAAATTAATTAGGTTTCTGAAGTATGTCAGAGAAAGTGTTGATATTTCAGTATCCTAAATCTCAATACAGCAAATGGCTAGTATAGTATAGTTTACATAACTAGTTCGTATATCGCAGACTTCCCATTGAGGATTCCACTAAGACAAGTCCTTCCTGAGAAAACTTACCGATGGATTGTTGATATATTGAAAATGTTTTGTCAAGGTCTTAATGACAAACTTTTTTGACTTATCTTTACTAAAAGTCAGTGATGCCTTTTATACTGGCCTTTACGCAGTTGGGACATTTTTCTTCGTAATTAAATATATTTTTGCAACCTTGGATCGCATATCGTTTCTACTTAATTTCCAGCCGTTGTTTATCCAGAATTGAGCTACTGGAAAGGCCAACCAATCATTGTTTCAGTGTTTTAACGCTAATTTATCCTACGGCAGTTGCTCCTTGCAACTTATGATTATTTTCAAATTTTGAGTTTTCATCAGGCATGTCCAAGAGCAAGCTGCCCGAATTTACGTTTTTTAATAACAGCAACTCCTGCCGAGGTAGCTTTACTCTACGTAGTGCGGTATTACTTATCTTCTTGTAGTTCATCATTAAAATGTCTTTGGGGGCATTTCTTGCTTTCCTTGTTTACATATCTTTGGGCCCCCACTTTTCCATATATTCCCTATTTGATAAATAATCACATCACAGAATGTTGTTTCATTCCTAGTGATGACTACCGGTAATTAGTTATCATAAGAAAATGTCCAAAGGCATTTCATAATAAGTCATGGATTGTTGCAGACAGAAGTCGGAGCAGCCATTAGTATTGATATTATTCACATGGAGGTGCTTATGGAGTTCAGCCTTTTTTGAGAGTTCTTTCTCCTTTAAACACCTATTGTGATCTTCCTAAATTCTGTGCTGGCCAGTATTTGGCGGTAAAAAATGAAGAAAAAACTTTTCATATAGCTGATAGTCAGCTATACTTTAGTACTCGATTTTCGACATGATGCAATACGCCGAACTGAAATTAATGTTTACACGTGACTGATGAACTTTTGTAGGACAAACTTTTATAATAGTTCACTTAAAGATGGGGTTGTCTAATACGATGTATTTCTATTTCTACCGAAAGCTATTGGCGCGCGTATAATAATTTTCCCGATAATCAGGTGTACTGACATTATTATTTGAAACTACGCTTTGTAAATGTGGATAAGTATAGATAACTGATGCTAGATCCTGTTTACTAATAGGAACTAGGTAATATATCACAAACTTAGAACTTCAAACATAAACAACGCGATAATCTATGTATGTACTCGTACATATCCGGAAAACGAACTTCTACGTTAAATATGAATGCTTTGAATATAACTTCTCTTATGACTCCAATTCCTCAAACGTTCCAATCAGAGATGCATAAGTAAAATACACTAATTGTAAGTACCCATAAATATTCACGTACGAAATGATGGTTTACAATATTTAACAATTGATGTGCAGCAACTAAATGTAATAATTGATTGATGTTCGATTGATTAAAATTTTTAAATATAAATGTTGCTGATAGTGAGTCGCAAAATTTTGATTAATAAAAATGTTTTCTAAATACACAGGAAAGGTAAAATCGTAGATATTGATATCGCATTTTTTAAAGTAGTTTTATTTAGATACACTTATTTAATTTATGGGTTGTGTATTTCAATAGGTTTTGATCGTATTATATAATATTTATTTAAAACATTAATTAGGTAATCTTTGATGGAAGCAAATTTAGTTTTCAGCTTAATTGAACTTGTTAATATTTTATTGCAAATGATTATTAATGCCGTTTGAATTAGTAAATAAATTATTCAGGATTTTATATTATTTCTTCAAAATTTGCTATTTGTGACTATAACGTTTAAGCATTAATCCTTTGAAGATTTTTAAAATTAATTATTTATGTAAAAACGTTTTCCTGATGCTTTAAGTTTTACTTGCTAAACTTTTAAAAACATTAATTAGAAGTAATATTCCCAAAAGCAAAATTGTAGAAAGGTTCGCAATCAATACAAATGTCGGTCACGAATAAGTATTTAAATCATTGGTACCAGTACTTAAAGAAATTCCATGACAAATAATTTAAATTGGCTTTATTTATAAATAATGGAGAAGCGGCACGTTTGGAAAAAACAACTACTAAATTTTAAATACATGGCAATTAAGCTTCGAAGATGTTAAAATGGGTAAAATGCGTAAGGCAATTTAATTGAATTTCTAGAGAAATTCTGTCTTATTATACTGATGTCCTACTTAGTAATAAAAATTTTGTTAGGAAAATATTTTGAAGAGAAAATAGAAATGTTTAAGTACATGCGTGCGTTCGCATTCACGATATCTCCAGTAAAGGATTCAAAATTATATTGTGTTTAATAGTTTTGCTACGTTAATGCTTCAGATTACCCTTATAGATCTTTATTTATGGAAGTGTTATCTTTTGTGACTACCGCAAACTTTTAGAATAAATTTCCTTAAAATATACTCTAAAATAAAATTAGACTTAATTATCAAATTAACTCTATTTAGTGCTTTATTAAAACCATCATTTGTTAACACTAATAGGATAGCTTTGAGTCACTCCAAATCAGAAATACCTAATTACAATATTTATTTAAATAAAAACAGAATATAAAGTAACGTTTTGTACGAAGGTTTCTAACTTATTGTTGGTCTTATAAGGTAAAATACATTTTCGGTTTATAAAATATTTATTATAACACCTCAAAATAGTCCCCATTACAGGCAATACACATTTTCTTACGTACCAACCAATTTTCTAAACATTCACATCTTTGAAGGTGTGTTATATATTCATTTTTAAAAGCAACGACAGCTTCATCGGCCGAAGTAAAATGTATTCCTTGCAACTTATTTTTAACTAGTGGGAATAAAAATAAATCGTTGGATGCTATGTCGGGACTTTATATCGCATCGCTTATTAATTAGACATTTTTCTCGCTAAAATATGTGGATGTTCTAGTCGCAACATGTGCATGAGCATTATCATGATGTAAGATATGCCTTCTTCTCGATTACCTTTCATGGTCTTTTCGAAGGACTTCAGGCAAACAAACAGTAGCATAGAATTTGAAATTAATAGTACGACGATTACTAAGTGCTACAGTTGCAACGTGTCCAGTAATTCCATAAAAGGTGGCAACCATTTTCTTATTTCGACTTCTTTCTCGTACAATCTTTGTTAAAGGCGCGTAATTTTGGAACACCCAAATAGCTGACTATTGCTTTTTGTTGAGATCATATGAATATACTCAATTTTCATCGCTGTTACAATATTGTATACTAGATTAGACAACCCTCAGGAAAAGTGTTTCAGTAGGACTTTGCTCCAATTCATACAATCTGCCTTTTGAATGTTTGATAAATTGTGCGGTATTCAACGAGCACAAAGCTTACGTACACATAGACAATTGTGCAAGATAGTATTGATCGCTTCCACACCAAGTTTCCTTGAATGATCCAAATGGTAACATGACACCTTCCTCTATCATACCTTGCACAATCATGATGTTTTACTCAGTAAAAGCAACTTGTGAGCGACCTTTGCGATGTTTATCATTCAGAAATTCACGATCCAAGCGAAATTCCTTTTACGATAGCTAATGAATATGACTCAATATCAAATAGATTTTTCATCACTTCAAAACACCTTTGGAGCTTAATCTACGTTTGAAATTGTAGAAAATTACTGCTTGCAAATGCTCGTTATTGAATTTCACTATTTTTCACAAGTTGTTTAATTTGAAAAAGTACATCTTCAAAATGCCCTAATATTTTCTCTTGCTGTCACTTGCGTTAAACTTGCAAAAGATGATTCTCAGTTGTCATAATAACAAATATACCGTACAATCATGGTTTCCTAGATATGCTCAACATTAAAAGGGCAACCATCACATTAATCTAAGTTACAGAAATATAAGATAATTACACATGAGCAATTTAAAGACATAACAATTAGTTACTCAAATTTCATTAGTAAAAATCCGCCATTTACGTAGCTCCGTTAAGATACGGCTAGGGTAGCATTCAAAATATCTATTTTATCAATTTATTACTTCTATAGCACGATATACATATGTATAATAGTATAGTCTACAGTTTTCTCAAAATGCCTATATAAGTATGAATTCAATTTAAATACTCGTAAAATGAAGCGGACGACTTATTTTCAAATTGTTTTTTGTCAAAGTATCTTTATGAATCACAAAAAGAAATTCCAAGAAATTTTTGCGCCTGATCGTCAGAAAGTAATTTAAAGTCTGTAATTCCTTCACCGAAGTTCTATATCGTGATTTTTATCCAGCAACTTCGCTCATTTCCAAAATATGCATATAATATGCACAAAAAATATTAAATTTTTGGACGCGCTCATTTATAAAACCAATTTAGCGAGTTTTTCTATGTAACTTTCTTTAGAGTGCATTTTTACAGTTTGTAAAGCACCCTGACACGTTTTTATTTAACGTATTGTAACGACACTTGTTAATTGTTTTAATATCTTTATTTATATTCACTAATATTAGGTTTATTTATATGCACTTATTTATTTAAATATTTATTTCACAATACCCTGACAACAAACGTGTATATATATAGAACGGAAAAAGTCCAGAATATTAAAGAAAACCTTAGATTAGTAAAGAATAAAAATTAGTCATAATAATGTTATAATTAAATTGTAATGCCATGATTCCTTGCTGACATTGAATATAATTGACAAATATCGGTTGTAATAATGAGTCATTTGTGATTACAACATCTATTTTAGTTATAAGGCACCTTTTGGATTGTTCCAGAATGTTCTGTTGAGTTTTTGTTGTTTCTAATTTTGTTACGCTGTCCCCTCCCTAAGACTGTTACGTCCTGTTGCAGTGACCTTGTACTTTTTCACTGGTTTTAGCTTTGTTTGTGAATGTCGGAATCTGCACTGCGATCTATACTTGCAGCCCCATTTCTTGAAAACATAGAAGTCTACAAATTTCATCGTTAGTGCAGTTCCCTACTACACCGAGGTCTTGACACCAGTATCTTGAAATACGTACCATACGTATCATAAGACAATTAAGCTGGTCTAGGCCGCAGCCTAGCTTTGGTATAGCTAAATTTTTACAGGCACCGGCACAAATTTGTTTCATTAGACCCCATAATGCCTTCAACAAGTTTTCATAACATGGCTTTTGTAGGGATAACGTTTTCGTTACAAGGAAATAAATACCTTGGCGCTGACAGCACAGTAGTTGACATGCTTTTCCAATTTGTAATTTTTAACTGCTATTTTTCTTCTACGCCACCATACTTCCTTTTAAACCCAACTGCTTTGCGACGGGACATTCGGATGTCTTTAGCGATACAATGGAGAGGGGTACTGCTCGGGTATATTAAACAGATCTTTGTATTCCTCACTGATAATCCCAAATCTAATTTGTGATGTCCCAAACAGGTTGACATAAATTCGGTTTACTGTTCCTGGCTTCTAATTCTTCTAATCCAACATGGTTCGTCCTTTGCTCACATTTTTGCTGTTTCAGTTCTGCATTCGTGCCAGCGTATGGGGCTAACCGATTCATGTGAACTACTTTGGGTTTTCCTCTCGGAAATTTCATAATTCGATAGATCGCATCCGTTGGTCCTCTTAATCATTTTATACGGACCTTTCCAAGACCTTTGCAATTTGAGAGACAGGACTCATCGTAGTTGATGCTGGTACAACCAGGCTGTACCATTGGATTGAAATCTTTCCGTTTTGGAACTTACATCACACTGGAATTTCATTCGATCATTGGCAATCTGGTTGTTATTGCAACTCCCTCATGAATGGAATTTAGATTATTTCGTAGGTTTTCAGCATATGCATTTCCAACAATCTCTTCCTCTCCAGGATTACTACCAAACTTCAAATCACATCGCAGTCTAGTTTCGCGCCCAAATAACACTCTGGCTGAGGTATCTCCTATCATTTCGTTTACAACTGATCCATATGCTATCAAAAACACATGTAAGCACAGGTCCCAATCTCTTTGATGGTCTGAAATAAATTTTGAGAAATATTTTCCTATTGTTCGATTCATGCGTCCCAACATTCTATCTGACTGTGGACGAGGAGTAATTGCTCTGGTTTTGCGTATCTTCAACAGATGGCAGAGACTTTTAAACAAGGCTGACTCAAACGATCTTCCTTGGTCTGAATGTAATTCCAAAGGAATCCCGAAACGGCTAAACAGTTCTTTTACCAAGGTTTTGGCCACTGCAACTGCCACTTAATATTCTTTAAAACGTACGCTTCGGTCCATTTATTAAAATAGTCCATTGCGACTAGGATGTATTTGTTTCCTGCTTCGGCTTCTGGAAATTGACCAGCTATATCGATGACTATTTTTTCAAATACGCTACCCGCATTACATTGGTGCATCGTTGCTTTTCGCCTACCCAGTGAACTGTGCCCAGATTAACATATTACACATTTTCGCCACCATTCTATAACACCATTCTTGCTGTTCATTCAATAAAACCTTTCACGGGCCTTTTCTAGAGTTTCATTTACTCCCATATACCCTCTTGTTGGACCATCCTGCAGCTGTTGAAAAATTTCTACTACTCTGCTTTTTGGAATTACCAACTGCATTCGCCTTTCACTTCCATCATCGTTTTCCACGACTCTCTTCAAGAGGCTGTGGTAAGCTTGCAAGGAGTCCCATTGAGACCATTATGCCTTTATCGTCGCTAGCAATTCATTGAGTGCAACACAATAGTTCCTCTCAGGTTTGGACAACACTTTGCTAAAACACCCAATTACTCGTTCTTGTCCGTTTTGTATTTGAGATAGTACTGCAGGTGCTGTTACCAAAGTTTCTTTAAGTTTTAAATGGCTCTTGGCAGCTACTGCTTCACACATACGGTTGGTCTACTTCAATAAGTTATGTAAGTGGTTTTGCAATGTCTGAAAATCCACGTACAAATCGACGATAGTAAGTGCATAACCCTAAGGATCTTCTTAATTCATATTTATCTTTTGGTTGTGGCCATTCTCGTACGGACGCAGTTTTCTCTGGATCTGCTGCCACACCTTTTTCAGAGATTACATGACCCAAGTATTTAACTTTATTTTGAAACAAGTTGCACTTTTTCGGACTAAGCTGTTGATGTGCACTTCGTAGTTTTTGAAACACCTCTTCGATATTTCTCAGGTGTTCGTCGAAGGTCTTTCCAATAACTATGACATCGTCCAAGTACACTAGACATGTTTGCCAGGACAACCTTTTCAGGATCAATTCCATTAGCCTTTCAAACGTCGTTGGTGCATTGCACAAGCCAAAAGGCATAACGGTGAACTGCCAGAAATCAGATGCAACGGAGAATGCTATCTTTTCCAATTTTTAGCCTACATACCGATTTGCCAATATCCACTTTTCATGTTTAAAGTTGAAAACCATTTGGACCGGTAAGTGTGACTAAAGTGTTAATTGTGGTCATACCATTTAAACTACAATAATCCACACAGAATCTGGCGTTACCATCTTTCTTCTTAACCAGTACAACTGGTGGTGCTCAAGGATTGCTGGATAGCTCTATTATCCCTTCACAGGCTATGCTCTCAAATATCTTTTTGCCTTCTTCTAGTTTAGATAAAGGCAGTCCCCTTGGTTGTTGACGTATTGGTTGGGCATTACGGGTACATATTTTACGCGTCACAACAACTGTTTTTCTTTTCAAACCATAATTTGTGGAAAATATATCGGCATATCGTTGCGTCAATTGGATGACTTTATTCTTTTGCTCATGAGATAAACTGTTGTCCAAGGATTCGAGTGTGTCATGCAGTTTTAATAAATACTTTACAGGCAAAATCTTTTCACTGCTTTTTGTACAACTTACCACAGACGGGATAGGTGTGCACGTCCCTAATTCGGTACCCTTCTTTAGCGTCATTTGGAAGCTATTGATATGCATCAAGTGAATAGGTGTTGTTTTCTTCGTCTCGATCAAGACTCTCCCAGCTAGAATACCACTACCAATATTTATGTTGCTGGTTTCTAGGATTACTACCCGGAAGTCTCCATCCGGCTGGCCCAGCTATTGTTTCACTGCTTGACCATAATATCACTTTTTATGATAAGATTCCTTTTTTTGCATGATCATCTCGTTAATTAATGAATATTTATTCATCATCAACTCTTATGATGTGATTATTCAAGTCTAAGGCGAAGCCAATCTGAGACATGATATCCGTACCTAATATGGCAGGTTCTTCGATATCATCTACTAACTCGCGATGCGTTCACTTCCTATAACCGATGTCAATATCTGTAATAATTTCACCATCAACAGTTGCATAGTTTATTGCATCTGTACGTAATCGTAGCTATGACGGCAGTATTCTTCCATTCCGAAAAATGTTTAGTTTTATTATTGCCTACGGTGCTCCTATATCCAGCAACATTTTGCAATTCTTCTCTGCAGTAGTTTCATTAATGTAAAGACTATCCGGTTTGTTTTAACGATGCTACTAAGATGGCTACTTGCAAGATATGGCTGGCAGAGATCGCTATTAGTCCCTTCACATTGATACTTTCTAGTTTTCCGGATTCTTTGTTTATTCAGCAAGACTGCTCTTAGCTTTTTGGCAATTTATCTATACATATCGCAATTTGCCGCATCATAGTTTACGTTCCTTTGGTTTTTGCGTCTTAAATTGACTTAATAACATTTCTATTAGACTCTCAACACCATCTTTGATTTCTCCGACTGTACGTATGCGAGTATAGCCCCTCAATGCTTATTTGGCAGCTTCAATCAGGGTCACGCGGACGTGCTAATCTAAGTGCCTGTTGTATTTTAGGATTCCGTAGACTATCCACAAGTGTTTGCACTTAAATTTGTTAAATAAAACTTTTTGCAGCCATAGGATATGCTAATATCACTAGCCGTGCAATTTTAGTTTGGAATTCTTGGGCGTCCTCTTCAATTTTCTGCACTTGGTCCTTAACTGGGTATAGTAGACCTGTTTCAGATGTTTATCCCCATATTACACTTATTTAGTTAAGTATTTATTTCACAATAGCCTAACAACGACCGTTTATACTTATATTTATGTATAACAGTAACCAACAGGACAATATTCTAATAAAAACTAGACTAAGGGATTTTAATCCGCTGTTTATATAGAAAGGCAAAAGGTCTGGAACATTAAGGAAAATTCTAGATTAGTAAAGAATACAAATGAGTCATAATAATGATGTATTGAGTTACAATGCCATGTCACACTGCTCACATTGAATTTAATTGACAGATATCAGTTACTGCAATGAGTCGTTTGTGATTACATCATCTATCGAAAATATAAGGCACCCTCTGAACTGTTCCAGAATGTTCCATTGAGTTTTTATTGCTTCTAATCTTGATATAGTATATTTACAGCAATTTCGTGTTAGTTTAATAAAACGTTGCAAACCTTAAATTATTAGATAGTAACAATTGAAGTAAATAAGTAAAATAAAACTTTGAAGTAACTAGGGCAGTGTACCACTTGTTTACATATTCGTGTCTGAGTGTAAGCGAAACGGATTAGATTATATCGAGACTGGTCGTTTTCAATGGAGAACGAATTTAAAATACTTGCTTATCTTAAATAAGGAAGTAAAATTATGATTTTGTCAATGTGAATGTCAAAATAACTTTAGGTTTGGTTAACTTGTAATTTTTATCTTTTTTAAGTTCTCTTCAGCAAGAAACACCTGTTGGCGCTTTAATAAATTAGCTGTTCTTATAACCATTTACTGCGCCTGTATAGTAAAAAATTAAACTGACGTCTATTATTGAAATATATTATTTGATCCGAGGTAATGGCGCTAACATCCTTTCTAAGAATACCTAGAAGGAAATTCAAACCTAAAGGTTTTTTGGTGGATGATTTTACAACATTCAAGAAACATCCACTAAACAAATCAACGTTTTTTGGTAAGTAAAACATTATTTTGAATAAAACTTGAATTCAATTTAGCGAAGATCTCAAATTGACTTTGTTCTTAAAGAATTATTTTATTGAAAGGCCTAAAATTAATTGCTATTTATATTTATTTGTCTATATATTACATTAATGTATCATACAATTGCATGATTCATTTAATTTCCTTGCTTCAATCTTACGTTCTTTCTAAAAACGATTTCATTTCAGTACATGTTTAAATTTACATTAATATACGGAGGAATTCATATTACAGCTTATAAATATGTGCTTTTATTAGATATGTTATGTGACGATATTGCCTGACAGTTTTCAAAGAATGTTTTATTTCTTGTAATCTTTTTTTATTACCCTGCTACCGCTTGTTAGACAAATTCAAAGACGTTTCTTTATTGGAACTAACAACTGCTATCTTCTATTAAATAAAAAATAAAATGAAATCACACAATCTCATCCATATAAAATTTATTTATTGATTTCCGTCTAATTTCGTCTACAATTTTTAGGCACTATAATGAAAATAATCAATAACCACATAGAAAATTATTTTTTTAAAACTAATTTATTAATTGAATATAATATTGTAACAAAAATCAGAAACAGTAAATTCTTTATAATAAAATCGGTGATGTAATGGCAATGACTCATTGCGCTAACCGATACCTGTCAATTAGTTAGTTCACCAATGAGTAATAGCATTACAAATTATTACATCATTATTATGAGTAATATTCTCGAATATTCTATTTCTATTGTTCTAGAATTTATCTTTCCTATATAAGCAGCAGATTAAATTATCTTAGTTAGTTTTTATTAGAATCTTGCACTGTTCATTACTGATATAAATATAAATATACATAAATAGATATAAATGTTTGCTGTTAGTGGATTGTAAAA
>JAHWXV010542325.1:0-10097 GCA_024586415.1 Phrixothrix hirtus | reverse complement strand
GAGCAAATTCCCTGAGTTTTTATGATGTTTCTTAATTTCCCTGACAATTGCCTGATTTTTCCCTGTACCTAACATTTCCCTGAGTATTCCCGGTTTTCCCAGTTTTCCAGGTCTGTCGCCACCTTGTGCTTATGCACATAAGGCTTTACTACCTTGTAAAGTTAAAACTTGCTCTTTTACTTACATCGTATTAAATTTGGTTATTTTTCGTAACACTAAGACACATATTTACTTAAATAGAACTTCCCAACGTTTTCAATACTTAAACGTCGATAAATCTCTTAATTCTTTGGCTACTACTGCCCATTGACACAAATTTAAATCATGAATAATAGATCCTTGTTCCATGGCGCCATTGAATGTGGTCTAAAGGTATCGACTAATAAATTTTAATTCGTTGTATTTACTATCACTTTCTTTTAGTTGCTTTTCCTATCTATATAACTGGTGTGCATCTTTACTCGTCTAAATTTACTACAAAAGCATTTCAAATTCAACCGTCTCTTTTTACAACACCTTCAGTATTTTACAAATTTACTTGTAAATCTAATACCGATATCTTCTATCTCTCCATATGAACAGGTTGGTTCCTAAGCCGTAGCGCTTTCTTCTGATTGCTCATTAGTATCTGGTTGACAAATCACTTTTTAGTTTAACTGTAAGTCAAGTAATTCCATTTCGTGATATGTCATAAGATAGGAAACGAAGTTGCCTATTTGAAATATTACTATTAACATATGCAGTATATTAGCTAAACTTATTTGCACCATTTTGTAATAATTGTGAAAAACCGCCCTCGAATAAATTTACTCCACTATTGAAATATTCGCTCTACGAATCTTTTTATTGTTTGCGGTTTTTAGTATGGAAGCATACGGGAGCTACTGTTACGTTAATTTAAAAAGAACTCATTGTTTTAAAAGGTAACGGGTGTTGGAACTGACATTTTCAAGTTGCATTTTCTTAGAGTTAAGTGAACGTTATTTTTGAGCTTTAAGATCTGTGTGTGTGTGTTTGTGTGTGGGTGAAGCGCGCGTGAGTCCGCGTGCGCACCGGTGGGCGGACGGGCCCGCGCGCTTGCGTACATGCGTTTGCGCATACGTGCGTGCGTGCTCCGCCCACTTCCATATGGGCAAACATTTTTGCGTCCATTTGTTACCACAGACAAAGCTCGGATTCGCCATTTGCAAATGATCGTCTTGATTTTGGAATTAAGTTCGGTAAAAATGCTTATGAGCCACCCCTGCCTAGTTGCTGTATTTCTAATAATCTTTGGATGTTTTACTTTCATTTATATAGAATCTTTGATATTAAATTAAAAATTCTATGTACGATACGCCAATAGGTGGCATTTTATACCATAAATTATTCCACATTTATTTTTTAATAACTAAATATTTCAATAAAATGCATCTTATAGGTTTTAAAATAATTAAATTCATTCTCAGTCAGTTTATACATTCAAGTTCGTATGAGTAATTATATACCCCAACTAAGTAGTCGATGACCTCGAAGTAACACGTGCACTTTAGGCAAGCACTGTAAACAACGCGCGGTAGAACAGATTTTTAAATCCCTTTAGAACGTTTTCTGACGTAGCTATCCGTTGCGGTTGACGTCATAAATGATGATTCGGTAACCGTTTCCGCTTTTGTTTTCAGTAGTATAACGTGGTTTGTTGAATACTGCTTCTACTCGCATATGTTAAGAATTATTGTTTATTTAAAAGTTAAATTTGAAGGGTTATTTATAGTACCGAAATGATTATTGTAATCGTAAAGTAATAGATGGAAATTCTTGAGCGTTGAAGTGCAGTTAGATGCATTGACAATTTTTTTACGTCTTCCCTAGATTTACAAAGGGGCTCGATGTTACCTATTTTCGATAGGAAGGAAAAATTGTCTCCATTCCAATAAACGCTTCGCCTGTGAACTCCAATTCATAGATCCTGTGTTTGGATTCAT
The DNA here is from genome assembly GCA_024586415.1 of Phrixothrix hirtus. Classification (NCBI taxonomy): domain Eukaryota; kingdom Metazoa; phylum Arthropoda; class Insecta; order Coleoptera; family Phengodidae; genus Phrixothrix; species Phrixothrix hirtus. The sequence continues at coordinate 8,133 of JAHWXV010542325.1, read as the reverse complement.
AAACTTGGTGTAATCAATTACTACATTCTACAGCCTCTCTAACGTAAGTTAATTTTAATTTTTTTTAATACGAATCCTGCGTTTACGGGATACCAGGAACGTTTAGCAAATTGTTTAGCTACCGAGTATCCCTCGGCTATTATTTAACCATCAACCAAGTTTTGTGTGGTTTCGTTTTTCTCTACTTGTGTCGAAGGAGCAAATTATTTATATTTAGCTTCGATAGTCTACAGTCGTGCAGCCCGAGTTTTCTTTACAGGACTTTTCATTAACGGAGGGCTTGATCGTTCATACTTAGCTAAACTGGTTAATAAATAATAAGTCAATAAACCTTCATAAGACATGTATTATAAATAAAAACAAATAAATGGTTATTTACAGATATACAAGTATTTACAGTGCGAATAGCTGGGAATAAATATGTACAAAATAATGGTGGAACATTCAAAGCAATTTACTACGCATTCTCTGACGCTAAACTAAACACGGCGGTTTCAAAAAAATTAAATAAACGCTCTGGAATACTATAACTAATATATACACGATGAATCAATCATTAGTTATCATATAATGACGCTAATTAAATATTGAGTTTGACTAGTGAAATTCAAACAGTGATACAGTCAATTATCATTGATAGCAAACGGTTTGTTTTGGCTAACATTTAACTTTTAAACAACGGACGGACGACAAAGTTATATTAATGTCGATGAAATTAATTAAATAGCGCTTCTCATAAGAGGGATTCAACCAACAATAATTAATTTATGCAGGCTTTTAGTGAACGCTAGGATGTACTTGGAAATTGTCAAAGAACGGATCTTGTATCAGCGCTGTTGGCTAAGATACACAAAACGGTAATAGTCCACATAGAGGATTTGCCGTTCTCCCGATACTACAATCCTTTGCGGTCTAGATATCTCTTTCAAGGCAACTTTCTGTTACCCTCGCAACTGGCGGAAGCGTTTATAAGCATCCCCTGCGGGTGTGTCAGGTTCTTTCGTCAAGTCCCACGGGTAACTGTGACGCCAGAACAAGGCAGGCAACGCGGGGCTTATGGCAGCGGTTTCCACGAACCTTCACCTTCACAGTTACCCTCGCAACTGTTTAACTGAAAAATCGTGATTAGCCTTCGGTGACAATCTCCGCTACCCGGGTACCTAGATCTCGTCAGCGATGGCAAGAAAGTTTGGCAACTTCCAAGCGTAAACTAAGTTCACCGGCTCGATTATGTATTTTAAATCAAAGGTTGATTCATAAAGCGTGCCCTGATAGGAGAGCGTGCTTCAAGTTTATCATGTCGCGCTCGGCCCTAGAACTTGCTTCCTGCGGCAGGCGAAGTATCTCGCCTCGCAACCAAACGTGAAGTTAATCGGTTCGATGTTGACACCAGTGTCCAGCTCGCTCCGCGATTGAAAGCGAAGTTTCTCAGCGTACTTTCATCGCTCATTATATACTATTTTGATACGCGGTATCTCTATTCCACTCGCGTACTTTGTTTTCTATTGCATTCTTGCGCTTTACAGTCACTCGGTACTTGAAATGTATAACATGTTCATATTTAAAATAGCGGTATCTTATTTTATCTATACAATTACCTTAACTTATTTTAACTACATACATTATGTAATTTATCTCATTTTTAATTAGATAAACTCCTAGGTTTACAAACATTTATATCTATAATTAATTATTTTAATTATTCATTGTTTCCCACACTCCGCGATTTCTTAAAGTCTTATATTGTCTTTCTAATTAAATTAATAATAAAATTAGAACATTGAAACTCCCGAGAAACTGTATCGATTTTTATAATCGCGATTTCGGTGTTATGCTGGTACTTTTACAGTTTCACCAACGTTTGGTGACCTCAATTAAAATGTATCTTTTCTATTCGTTAATATTGAAGTGTGGCATTTAGACATCGATTGCAGTGGTTGAAGTTTCATTTCAATAGCTAGTGTGGTTGAAATTGACGACTGCCATTTGTTATAAATACACACATCACAAAATAGCATGCCATAATGTATTGCTCTATAAAAATCAAAGTTATCTTAAAACATAGTTGAATTTGAAAAACTATCTCGTAGTTGGAATGTAATTTCTTCCACTTGTTGCATAATATATTAATAAATTAACTGCAATTGATCTAGAATTACTAATTACGATTTTTCTAAATTAAATAAGTCATCATATCAGGTAATTTCTGATAATTATTGAATAACGTTTTGCCACCTAAGATTTCCGACAACCGAAGCGGCCACTCATTTTGAACTAAAACAAAAGCTTACCACAGCTCAGCTCAGTAAAATTAATTCGGAGAGTGCTACTCTGGTCCTAGCTTTCGGACGTGCTACTTATATGATACCTAAAAGAAGAAACAATAGTATTCCTGAAAAAGGACGCCAGTCGAATGTATCTTCTCAACTCGTACGTACATCCCAAACAACGAAATGTACGTCGCCTACCAGGTCCCTGAACGGTGCCTGTACTAACCTATCCTAAGGAAAAAGAAAGGTTTTCGGAACAAGAAAAGAAATGCAGCTAAGGTATAACAAGAAAAAATTTATTACTTTCTGTAAATTTCGGCAATAAATACAGAACAACGATTCTTAAAAACCAATTATAAATGTGTATCTCTCTCGAGACACCAAAATGACAAACTAGGTTGAATGAACTTTTGCCTGAACGGGATCTAGGCCACCCAGTATTACATTGAGATAACAAATTATGTTACAACAGCGTTCCCAAAAATAAAGTACATCTGAATATTTAGCAACGAAGCACAGGTTACGTTTCTACGTTAACGTCAATTGAAACAAGGACAAAATTAAATAAGAAACGCAACCATCGAGTTTACAAAATACAAAAATGGCAGTGTTAGGCAAACATCATCTAACTGTAAACACATTAGAGGAGAAAAGGAACCATTGTTGATTGTTAAACATTAACCAAAATTATAGCTTGACAAATGCTATAAATTACACATTCCGAAAGTTAAATAATGTAGTAAAACATATTAAAGTGAAATAAATTGAAAAGAATTTTATAATCATTTAGTTGTTATTAAAATTTTATACTTTTAAATAAAATATCTAATATTTGCTGTAGTTACATAAAAAGAATTTATATTGGTTGAATTTTCGTTTACAAATAAAACTTTAACGTCACACCTCATACGTACAATTCAACTAAGAGATAGATAATATTTAACTAAGTCATAAACTAATTTCTTGATAAATTTCTAAGGTAAAACTGTGTGGTAACAAGCCAAGTAAGGACAAATTATACAAAGTCATAATTTACTCTATTTACTTTAATTTGTCTAAAGTTATCAAAAGGCAATATTCTAATTAAATATAACGAAAAAGATCATTCAGGCTAATTTAAAAGCAAGTTTCTGAATTTTACCGGTCGAACTAATTTATTTCATTATGATTTCCAATAAATTACTTTTGAAGTTATTTAAATTAGCATTCCAAAAATTAATATTTAGCAGTATGGTATCTTTATAACAAGGACGTCGAATTGTAACATGATTTTCGAACTGAAGATGGCTAAACCGGATTAATCGCCAAAACTAACTATTTAATTAATTAAGTCTTCGTTCGTATTCACAACTGGCGATGATAACTTTTCTTTTACCTTCGATTGCTTAAGACAACCATAATTAATAGGTACCACCGGATTTGCTATAAATAATGAAAGGAATTTGATTTCAAGTTAATTATCCCAAAATCAAACTTACCCGTGGCGTAAACAATCACAACAACGGCGAATCAACAAAAGAAGTAAATCTAACCATTAATTTACCAAACCATTAAAAAGAAACATGCTACGCGAAAGTCGCTGAATGTACTATAGTAAACTTATATTGACTCAAATTTCACATTCGCGCATATCCAAAATGCTCCTAATTCTTAAAGTGGACATTCACAAGAGGACAGGGGCGTATTCCGTTAAAATTTTAAAGCTACAATTTTAATTTTTAAACAAATATCAGGATTCTGAAACCAAAATCTTTACAGCTAAAGGGTATAATTTAAAATAATTTCATTTGAATTATTACAACTTACCGAAAATATTCACAATTAAGAAAAATGATGTTACAGTTTTGTTCTTTAACATTTTATGTAAGCGCTCGAATGTGTATTTTATAACTGAAATACTTCCAAAGGTTTTTCTTTTATTAAACCTGTTTTTATACACCCTTTTGATATTTATTATTAAATTAAGATTATCTTGATTTCTTTTAGCTTTATACAGGAAGTATTAAAAATGTGAGCTATAGGCAACTCAATTTAAACAAACTTAATTAGTAAGTATCAAAGACCTTTGTATTTATTGCTGCAATTATTTATTTGATTTCGGTTAAGGAATCCTGTTCACCTTACGGGAATAAATATATACAGTGAAAACTGTCTAAGGCGAAAACAGGAAAAACCGGAATCCAGCTTATTCCGGAAAATATGTACGGTCCCGTGAAAATTATAGAGAAAATACATAGACTAAGCCGGAAACTTCTTAACGCGGATACGGAAAGGAAATATAGGTCCGATGGAATAAATTTAACCTGAAAAATACAGAAAATTGTGTTGCTCTAGGTCTAGTGTATATGTCTGCATACGCAATGTAAATAATATCTATACTTTTAACATGCCTAAATTTGTATATATTTCTTAGAAGGAATTAAAATTATATTTGTGTATTAAATTTAACCGTGGGACTTTTTAATGTTATTAAAAACTTCAAAAGGGACTTATTCATACTATTCTGCTAAAATGCATAATTAACAGTTCTTGAAACGACTCACATGCACTTTCAATCCTAAGTACGTGCGCATATTGTGTAATTTATCGATGCTGTTACAAGTATTCTCGTGATGTTTGAAGCTAACACGTCACGTCCGCGAATAAAAACATTGTTTTAATTTTTTAAATCATCTTAAGATTGTTATTTTTAACTAGATTTGGTGTATTATTTTAAATAAAAATGAATCTTATATACACTTTGTCACGGTTATTTTGATGACTCTGATCATTTATCAAATATAATTTGACTATGTAATATATTTTAGTGTAATTAAATTGGTTTATAAATTCCTGATGTATTTTTAGAAATTAAATGCTCCTTTTATTCGTACGCCGAATTTGGTTGAATTTCTTTATTCTAATAATAGTAGTTCCTACGATTATTTGATTTTATTTAAATTCCTTTTTCCCAATGTCTTATCTATATAAACGACTCAACGCATTGGTCTTGTGTGTTGATTAGTTTTTATAAAGAGTTATCTTGTCCGCGCGGCTTGCCACATTGTACTTCGTATATTCGTTTAATACGTATCTAATGTAAAAATATTAAAACTTCGCTGTTTCTGTGCTACTTTTTAAGTTTTTCTAACCCATTTGTCCAACGATGAAAGAGGTAGGTTATCTAATGTTAATTTATTCTCCGTTTTCTAATAAATTTACATTAATTAGTTTTTCTTGCGGCCACCTATTATGGAAGGAGATCGTAGATTATGTACTTATATGTGATATTAAAGAATGACCCGACTTTAGTTTATTGGCGTTCCTGTATTTAAATATATACGGAATTTACAGCAGCCGCTTGAGAGTTAGGAATGATATGGAACCATCTCAATGGACTACTGTTATCTTTAACTAGCTTCCTACTTCGTTTCAGCTAATGTCAATCTACAACCACCTACAACGAGGCGCAGGTTTTACCAATCTTTTCTTTTAACCATTCTGTTTCTTCGTGATAAAATTTATCGCAGAATTACTACTCCTTTATCTATAAAATTCACGGTAACCAAACCATATAATTATCTTACTAATACTTATAGGATAGCGCCCATTTTTACTGTTCAAGTAATGTAATTTATTTGCACGCCCAAATTTAAGATTTTGTTTAGAACTCAAATAACAACTGTCAATTAAATTATGTTGACGTCCTATAGAAGTCAGATAATATTAATAATCGAAATTTAATTTGAACAATTTAGTTTTACTCTTCATGAGTTAACTATTTGATTTAGATTTGTCTAATTAATCTTGTAATATGCTATAAGCTAGTGAATTTCAATAATTATAATGTTCTTGTGTAAATGTAAACGCTACGAATTTGTTTTTTAATAACTTAAATCATCCGTATTGTTATACGGAATTCTCCGATTTTAATAGTTTTGAGAATAAGCGTACAGATCTGTAGGTTTTATTTGTGTTAAGAAATTGATTGACTACCTATAAAATTTTAATCCAGGCATCGGCCTTTTACGTAATCAGCCAATTCATTATATCTATGATTTGAAATCACTATGTATAACTTAGGCCTACTGTTTTAGTCAATTTATTGCATTGATAGATTAAAGTTTTATGTGTTTGCGATAAACTTTTAAGTTCAAATATTTATTTCAATGACGTTATCCCTTTAACCTTCCGTATACGTTGTATCTTATAAAAACGATTTATTCTGCTATAAGTAGAATATTATCTTTGTTCGTAGGCTTGTATATTTTTTTGTTAACTAATGATATCCTGTGTAAGAATGAAATTTAACTAATTACAAAATTATAATCATTGTAACTGTTTCACTTTTTGGACGTAAATTGAATAAATACGTTTCACACGTTTTGTTATCTATTCTAGTGTTTTTGTTCTCTTTAGAATTAATTAATATACATTTTGTTGTACCTACTATACAGGGTGTTGTTGAAAAATCTAACTTTTCTCATTTCGAGAACTAACAATTTTTAATTATTAATGCATTTAAATATCTTGTATGTTTTCGTCATTTTCATACAGGGTGTTACCCAAAAGTTCCTTAAGGTAACCCAACTAGGAAAGTACTTTTAGATGGCGTGGTGCCCAATCTTTCTAATATACTTTATATCTCTAAAAGCTTAAAGAAAACATCCTTTATCGAGTAAATCATACGCTAGCCCACGACCCTAACTCGCCGTATCTCTTGAGCTGCCTGGTTGCGCAACGTTGAATCTTCCTTTTCTTATTTTGTTCTGGACCAACGTCGCAACTTAAAGAAAAAATTAACCTAATAAAATCCCACGAAACTGCATGTGTAAGCGCTAAGCAACTCACCGTTAAATTTAGCTGCGGGAAAACACAGGTGTATGATTCCACAAATGTGGAATGCAAAACTTTAAAAAATATCCATGTATGTATACATGAAATAAAACATTTAAAATGTAATATGATAAAAGATAATTAATAAATGCCTAATGCAAACTAAAAATTTCATTTAGCGTCACTGTGAGTCACTTACACTTACAGACAAAAGTGTTCATACACAATAATAGCAATGCGATTTTAGCTAATTATCTTCTAAAATTCTTATTTAAATGAAATAGAAAATATAATTCACATTAAGCGTAGTCTAATGATTAAATGTTGTAAACATACATGTAATTCAAAACTGTTTACGTAACAGAATAAATATGTTATTGTAATACGAGCTAAAATGACATGACAAAAGTCTACATACAATGCGATATAAATACATTCAAACTCAAATTTCCTTCAGTTTCTTTTTAACTTTGATAGAGCTCTGATGTAGTATCACTTTAAAGTTTTTGTGAAAGTGTAACAGTTATTTTAATTTTGAAGTTTCAAAGATAGGCTTAAAACGTAAAAAAGTGCCGATAAGTATAAGAGAACTAATAATTACGTTACGGAAAATTGCTAAAATCGTAAATAAAAGTCATGCCACTTGAACAGTAGTCTGAACGACTATTCTAAAAAAGTATAAAAACACCGGATTAATAACACCGAAGCATCGTATAGGGCGACCAAGAATATTTACTGCGTGAGAAGAAAAGGTCATTGTAAAGAAAGTGAAACAAAACCCAAGGGTAAGTGCTCCTCAGATAACTGCTGAATTGTTGGCAGAAACCAGAAAGGTATGTGATCCGTATACAGTACGAAGAGTTTTAAAAAGGCACGGATTTAATAATCATATGGCCAGAAAGAATCGATATATTAATGCAATTAATCGAAACAAACAACTAGCTTTTACAAAATCGCATTTATCTCATGATAAAGAATTTTGGTCAAAAGTAATTTTTAGCGATGAATCCAAATTTAATATATTTCACAATGACGGGCCCATAAAAAT
>JAHWXV010542269.1:0-11903 GCA_024586415.1 Phrixothrix hirtus | reverse complement strand
CACACACACACACACACACACACACACACACACACACGCTACAAAATGTTTATTTAAATAAATATAAAAATGAAAGAAATGTTTATAAGTTCTTACACTAATTTACACTAAACCAATTTTTCAAAGTTTTGTACGTGGCACTCATCTCCCGCTATCACTCTTCGGTGTAAAGGGAATGCCCGGATGTTGTCCATGTGCAACTTCGTGTGGAAACCGTCCGTCTTAATGGTGTAGGTGCCCTCTCCATGCGTCTGTATAATTTGAAGCGGCTCTGTCCAATTTTGATAAAATGAATGTTGTAGTCGCAATTACTTTACCATGATGAGGTCGACGATCTTGAATGATGGTGTCGGTCCTCCTTGTACGTAACATCTCTTGTAGATATGTTGACGTCGCCTCGCGTTTTGTTGACGAACGTCTTGTGATGTTGGAGGAGGTGCGGCATATGCTGGTATGCACTATTCTCTAGGTCGCTTCAATGTTGTTCAAGTGACAAGTGGTTTGGTGTTTGGCCTGTGACTTTGTTACTTCTTGTGCGTAAGGCGAAGAGAACGTCGGGCAGGTACTTTTCCCAAATTTCGCGTGCGCGTCCAACTACACCGGCTTTTCCTAAGTTTCCTGCGCCCTGGTGTAATAAATCGCCGTCGTCCAAGTGGCGATTTTATTCTTCTGGGCCCAATTTAGGAACTGGTTACTGAGGGCGTGGTTATCATTGTTCAACATGATGGTTCGTGGATAGCCGAAACGGGCCAAGATTTGATTCTCTAAGAATCGGATTACTTCTTGCGACGACGCACAGTGGGGCGACAGTATAGGATGAATATTTGGAGAAAGCGTCTATGAATTATGTAAGGATGGGTTTTTAAATTTTTGAATCTCTCTTTCCCTATTATAAGGTTTCATGAGATGCTTATAGCTTAGAATCTTATATTTTTATAAGTATATAGGATAAACTAAAAGCTTTCGTACGACTTTTCTCATGATTATATGTGGAACATGTCTGATATTTTCGCAGGATTACATATAATTCTCTCTTAATTCTAGTTATTAATCTAAATCCGACATAATTTGCAATATTTACTAAATGAAATAATAAAGGTATACAATATAGAGATATAAAAGGTAAAACGATAAAACGGACAAAATTTACGCATGGAATTTTATTCTATACAAAGTTCCTTATAAAGAATCATATTTAAAATAATTTTAAAACTTTCACAAAATTTGATGTATCATGCGGTTATTTCTCCCATCCTCAGAGCAAAACACATAAATCGCACAGTTATCTTTTTGTTACTTATATTTGCATTTTTATTTGTTGTAAACTTTTGAATATTTCTTATCTGAATTTTAATTCAAATCTAACGTCACACTTTGAGAGTCTATTAATTATCGTATGGTTTTGCCATTTACATACAGATTACGTACAGAAAGTTGCAGGATAAGTCGCCGTTACAAGAACTTGTTGCAAAATGGCTTGGGACGCAACCTTTCTGCCACTTACACTACTTATTCCTATGGCGTACTGATTTTTCAACAAACCACCTCACCTACCCTTACTCTACCGAATTTCTTTAGTATTAGTACACGTGATTTTTGTTTAGTCTATTCGGTGTACATAACAAATCTCATAAGACGTAGTCGTACTCAAACTTCCTTTTTTCAGGTGCTGGTTTGGTTGACAAGGTGAGTAACTGTGTTTTTGGGCGATATCCTTCTGTGCCGATGAAGCCCTTAGCCCTTAGCAAGTGAAACGTTGACATGCTCTGAAAGCTTAACAAGTCCATTTTTGGAAAACGATTTATTCTATCTACTATAATATGTTGAGTAGACAATTATAATCAGAAAAGATACAGAAAAGCACATATGCTTTTAAATTTACGTGCTAATTTTATTTTATTTGATTGGTTTTTAGAAACTTCTCCTTTATTAACAGAGCAGATCTACATTTATAATTAAACAATGCTAAAAATATTGAAAATTTATTAAAATACTAATTCCACCAACAAATATTTTTCTTTTGAGTTTATACATACATATTATACATAATACACATGAAGATGTACCCACCATTCATTTATTGAACTGGTTACAATACGACAACGTTAGCTACTATTTTATTTTGAAATTAAATAATAAATTTTGTTGGGAAACTTGCTTTACTTTATTTTTCAATTAAATTTCAACCCAACTTGTTCAACTACATAAGAAGAAACATCAAAGGATGGACCCTATAAGATATATGACGATAGTTAATTTAAAAACTCCTTTACTAAATTCGTAAAGGCGATTCCATTTGAAATGATTTTACGTATCAGGAAAGAAATATCGGAAAGAACGATTTAGTATTGTTTAATTTAGAACTGCATTTGAATATATCGACAGGTATTTAAATTAATCATTAAAGTATGTAATAAAGTAGATAGTATACATGTATATTAGAATATTTTGAAACAATTTAATTGGAAAATGTAATAAAAGAGTACATCGACTCACCTTCCGAGCATTGTATTTTTTTTAATGCCGTGCCACAACATTAGTGTGCAAAATTTATATAGGGCTTAATTAGTTTTGTTTAACAACCACTTTGCGCAAACTTAAGCATTTAAAGTGCTTTTCCCTTATAAGTAATTTGCTATGCATTTTAATTATATGCACCGTCATTCCGTTTTCTATCGGTAAATTTGATGGATCTTGTGCATGTATTTATTTTTCGGAAGGTTCTTTTATTTGAAATGGTATTTTATAAGGTTTGAAATGTTTTATTTATGGTTTATTTTGAAAAAGTTTAGGAATGCTAGTCTAATGTCGTTATTTAAATTCAGTAAATTTGAAGCACCGGGAAATAACCTATTAATATTTTGTAAAAGCTTAACACATGCAAAATATATATTTTAATTTAACGAATGGTTTAGAAACATTCTTGTATATTTTAAAACACGCTATAATGAAATTTGATTATACATAATTAAATACTTTTCATTAGAATCTTAAAATTTGCTTAACTTTGCCTTTTTAAATTGTCTTTAATGTTATTTCTAGTGTATTCTTCGTTTAGACAAACGATTTTCATTTAGTCATAGTATGGCAAAGGAAATATTAATTAACAAGATGTCACAGATGTTATTTTAACATTAAATTAATATATCAAGGGGATGTATGAACAAGGAAACTATATACCTACCTAGTGCTTATTAAGAATTCATTTAGTTAATTCTGATAGAATTGCCGTCTCTTTTCTTAAAGGATTAGTTCGTATCGCCATTTCTCGCTCCTACGTTATCAGTTTTCAGCAGGCTGTATGCAGATTAACTATAAGAACACATTAGATTTCAACAAATAGAGAATTCTCTGTCTAAATTTCCCTTCTCCCTCGAACACTAGTGGTGGAAAGGGATAAAGAATCATGTTCTACTACTCTAGTTAACTCAATATTATTTCTAGTCCACCCCTTACTGCGGGGATTCCGGCCTCCAGGGTGCAAACGATTAAAAGGGGTTTATTTAGAAATTAGCAGTGTTTTGTTAGCGAGGGTGCCAACTAATGCATTTATTGCAGTTTTATTGCCGGGGGTGTCTTTTATGAATAAGAACAGTGTGAGAAAGTATGGAGTGCTTGCCGCCTTAATGTCATTCGTTAATTAAAAGCTCATCTTTGATGAGAGATCGCTATCTACACTCATTGACGAAGATAACAAACGTTATTTAAATCTTTATAAGCTTACAGCTTCTTAATGAAAAACTATCGCTAATATTAAGATTTTTCGTTATGAAGGGCGTTTCGAAAAATCTTTAGCTATTATAGCTTCAATGTTCCAGCCGTATACCGCACTTCAGCATGATGTAGTGCTCCATAGGGTGTTAATCGTGCTAACCACATACTTAACCGCTGTGCCCTGGTCACTTCACATTCTATGTCATCTAGGGACTGCCGTTCTTACACTTCACCCTCTCACGTAAACTGCAAGCGCCAAATAGAATGAATGTCACAATTTACCCCTAGCTTTCCTGATTTATTTCGAAAACTCGTCTAAATTTTATGTAAAATTAGATAAATATCTGTATTTACAAAGGACAACCCTATTTCGTTTACTCGTACGGGAAAATATGTTTATTTGAATCACTTAAATGTAGATGCGTATCTTTAACACAAAGAACGCTCGGAAATTAAGCTTGTAATTAAGTTGAAAGTATCGAATTAAACTAGATTAAAACAACATTTTTGTTTTAGGGAAAACGTTTTCTTGTTTGGGTAAATATCAGAGAATTTGGTTTTCTGCATTAAATTCTAGAACAATCTACTTTAATTAGAAGCGTACATTCATGATTATCTGATAAACTCTTTTTAGTATGGAAATAACCAAAACAAGAGTATAACGTTAAAGATCCTTCCTTGGTTGTACTATTTACTAGAAATATAATACTAATCAAATATAAACATCTTATAAATAATTTAAAATATATTATGATCTAGATATTTATTGTATGTGCATTATACGTAATTTTTCCTCATAATAGAATAATAGAAAAAAATTGATTGCGAGTCATCACAAAAACGAATAAGGCTATTGAATTTGTATTAGTTTTACTTAATTTTGAAAGGATTCATTTTTATCTATACTTATATTTCTTTGCGTTTTTGTATCTGAATGCAATTAACAGTGAAAGCTTCCGACAAATTGTTAGTTTTTAAAAAACTATTCTAGCATTAAAATTTTATATATGTTCAATTTTAAAACAAAATTCAAAATACAAGAGAAAAAGTAAAAGAAATTCTTTAATTTAAATTTTGTAAGTGAGAAACAATAAAAAAATAGAAAAACGAAACCGATAACGAGATAAACGGGCTCTCGAAGGAAGAATTTCCATTCGCTTGGTAGCAAGCGCATATAATATTTGAAAGTCAACACTCTACGATAGAATAAAGAAGAAGAATAAAGAAAAAGTGACAACAGGTGTAAGATAATCTGTTTCTGGAGAGCGGGATTCATCAGTAATCAAGTGTCGATAACTGCTAACCACTGGAAATACTATTTTGGCAGTATATTCATAAATTTCCCAGAATTGGTATGCCAGGTGAGTTTTTGTTTGATGGCGTCCGAAAGCAGTTGGTTTTGCAGGTCAGTCAGGATTAATGTCATTTTTGAAACAAATTTGTTTCGATCATGGATAATAATGAGACCCCCATTTTCTTTGAGGTTACTATTTTTTCTAGAGCAAACGTCATAGTACTTTTATCATTTCGACTACCATGAATGTACTAAATGCAGCCTCTGGATATAGATACTTTTACTTAATTTGAAACAAGAACAACTAAGACGTTTAATGATTACAATCGTACTAAATCGTCCAGGAAAGCCTATCACAATTTGAGATACCTCCCGACTGATTTAATAACCGCACTTACAAAATTATGGGAAGAGGCTGCAGCTATTATAGGGGCAGATTGGAAATGCCTGCTAGATATAGGAATTAGGAGGCAAACGAAATGCTTCTTATGGACCAACAGATACACAGCAGCTGACTCGGAGTGGATGGCCATTAGTAGACAACTGAAGAAGAAGTCCCTCTATCCCGGGTCGTTGCGTTTTGTGTAGACTACCTAATGCTCATAAAACTTAAAGGTATATTTGATAATAGTTTGCAGGATGAATAATTTTGCAGTATTTTACCCCCAAGTAGTAATGTAAACCTCGAATACAGCGAGCCCAAACGGTTGGGGGAGGGGAAGAAGTCCTTCTAGAGGTGTTCAAAAATCAGTCATTAAGATTAATTAGGAAAATAATAGAACAAGTAAAAGGAAACATAGGCAATTTAGACTTGCAACTAGGAATAAGCAGGGATGAAAGAATAAAAATAAAGAGATCGTAGATAATTTTAATAAGTTAAACCTCGATATTTTAATCAGTAGGGAGTCCAAAACAAAGGAAATCGAATTGATGAAATCGGAAATGACAAAGGAACAAAACCAAAAGATTAATCTTATTAAAGGACAGGTAAAGAGAAACATCAGGTTATGGGAACAAATAAATTCAAAATTAATAAAGATAAGTCTAGCGTTATATAGCAAAAAGGTGGTAAATATTGGGAGTTTATGGATCTACAGGCGATAGCTCCATTATATAAAAAGAATTATTTCTAGATACTCCACAAGATGAAATTGGGAAAACAAAACTAAACGAAGAACTAATTTTGATGGAAGACTTAAGTGGGAGAAAATACATAGGAGTACGAGGAGTACAGAGTATAGTCCTAACCCCCGATTACTATTTGCCAAGATGGAGTTTTTATTAATTGGACACATGAAAACTAAAACTGATCAATACTGAGAAAATACAGTAAACATCAAAGTAGCAAGAGGGATTGCTACAAAATCTGTAACCTCGTAGGGACTACTATAAGGCTGTCTAACGTCACGAACTTTATTTAAAATTTCCTTAGAAAATACGCGGAAAGAGAAATATAAAAGTATGAGAATGCCAATTATAAACGACCATTTATTCACTCTGTATTTCGAAGTTAATCAGGTCATTATGGTCCAAAATGAAGACTATCTGACTTCTATGGTACGAAAATTACCATAAAATACCAAAGAACTGAACTTGAAGTAAATTTCAAGAACGAAGTAGTTCATAACAACGGAAAAACCGACGAAACATCTAAAGATCTAAGACAATTTCGAAATTAAGGGAACGAAGAGGTTTAAATATCTAAACATTATAAAATTAAAACATGCTACAATAAAAGACGCAATTAACAGCACACTTGACCAAACAAGAACGGTTAGGTTAGGTAATCTGGCACAAGAATATAAAATCAAGAACAAAAAATGATTTATAGGTTTATAACATAAAGTATTATGACATATGCTGCAGAAGTATGGACCATTAATAAGATAAGCCGATCAAACATATTGCAACAGAACTAGAGTACTGGAGAAAGTATTTCTGATGTACCAGAATGGACAGAGCAAATGAATACACCAGCAAAAGAATGGAAGTAGAATCAGATGTGCTAAAACATACAGAAGGAAAACGATAGCTGTGGTATGGTCACATCAGATGCGCGGAGAATAGATGAATAAATAAACTGATAAATTAAAGTTCCATGGGAAGACTTAGGAGGTCGTAGATCAACAAGATGAATAAAACTATGGAGAGAACAGGTTTGGAAGAAGGAGCCTAGGAACGCAGACAGGAATGGAGAACCCGGTTAATGGAAACAAGACAGCAACAGCTGTGGAACTCTTATAAATTCGAGTATATATATTAGACTAAATAATACTACAAGTACCTTTGAAAATATAGCCATGTGACTTATCAGTAGTTCACTTTATATGACCCACGATTTTTAAGCAGTCTCTGTAGCACACCTTCGATTACAAAAATAGAAAACTTCCGAGAGTGCTTAATTCTCTCATGTTCAACCTGTCGAACGATTTGAAACTTCGCACTTTACTGACCCTAATGGTATATTGGATCAATGATTAGAGCTGTCGTAGATTTTACGACAAAAATTAATATATTATCAATTGTAGCTTTAAAACTATTTGACATAGAACTATCCCAAAAGTTGTTGCCCAAGAACTAACCAACCTTCAAGCCAAAGCAAGTCCAGTATATAAGCAAGCCTAAAAAACATAGAAAAAAGCAATTGGAGAGAAAAGGACAAGGTAGAAAGGAAACGATTGAGAAATATACCTTCTTATAAGTTTAATTTAGTACTGCAGATGAATGTCAAGGTGTCAAGGTGTCATTTGCAGTATTACTTATTGTACCTTGCAATTTTATTTAAAATTGTAAGTATAAGATGCCCGCTGCTCAATTATTTTGTATTAATAATCGTATTTAAGGAATTGATCTCTATTTAATATTTAGAAAAATTTAGTTATTATGATGCAAAAATTAACTAAAAGAATAAAAACAAATATCAAGATTATTTATCTTAAAAATGACAAATTATATATTTTTGAAAGCGTGCGACTTTTTGGGTTTATCCAGTCCACCTTAATTAGTAGTCTTGCTTTGGTTTAAAATTTTTAAACGAGGGAATCGTATTATAGCGACATTATTCATATTGTTAATAAGTACTAATCTAGACAAGCAACAAGAGACACACTATTACAAAATACTTAATGTTTTCCTTGAGAAAACGATTAAATTCTAATAACAACTATTCTAAAGCTTTTCTGACACCAAAATGATCTAATAAAATTTTTTTCACAACCAATTGATTGCCAAAATACGTACAAGACTTCAAAATTGCTTTAAAAATATGTTATTACTAAAGTTGTTATATTTAAACTTGCACATTTCGGATTAACCTAAGACCAACCCATAGAAACCGTATAACAATAGAAAGAATATTCAATGGGTATTATTGGCAAACGGGTATAATTTGAAATAGAAAATATTTTGTAAGTAAAGTATAAGGAGTAAACCAAACAGACAATACGACATAGAAAGTATAATTTAGCGGAGGTTCTTAAACATTTTCTTCAACTTGAATAAATTTTTATTTTGATTTATTTTCAGTTTATTCAATTAAATGTAGTATGTCTATAAAAATAGAAGTTAAAGGTGATAAATACGATATATAATTAGTTAATAAAAATATTGAAATTTTAAGCGATAATTCACTCAAATTTCACTTGTGTGACGTCATACCTTGTATTATCTAGAACCCAATACTTGAAATTTACTACAAATTATTATATCAATCAAACATGATCCAATTGTGAAGAATAGAAACAATAGTAACCCATTAATATGCGCATATAAGAAAGTAAGCAGTTATAAATGTTCTCAAGTAGTCGTTGTTCAAATTTCGATCCTGGTTAAACTGGATTTATTCAGCATTAATGCATATAAAATTAATTATTAGAATGCCATTTTTCACTTAAAAGAAGATGGTCGGTGTTTATTGCTTAATGTGCTTGATTATTTTTGACAAGAAAAAAACACGGAGGATCACTAATTTCTCCTGTTTGTGTGCATCAGCGAATGGACTATTTAGGCGTTTCCCTACGTAGGGTTCAAAGTGTTGTAGGTGTGAAAAATAGTAAATTGAGCTTGGTATCCCCATAAAGGAACCACAAAAGAAAAAAAGTGAGTACTTGCCTGTTAATCTATTAATCTATGCCGTGTACAAAAATCTGGAACACATTTCACTGGATATTTTAAATCTAAAATTGAAAGACAGGTACATCCTTGTCTACAAACATAGTCACCACTTCATAATTTAGGATTTATATTCAAAAAATTTAACAATATAAACAATCCACGTAATTACGAATTGTAATATTTCTCTAAGGGCGTATTTGTAAAACTTAGATGCCGTTAATCCAAAAACCATTTGTGTTTCTGGATGAGACTTCAGTCTCCAGTAAGGCCACTTTTACATCCTGCCGTGCTGATGACACCCCAAAAACAACTCATCCGAGGAAAACAGCCGGTTATGGTAAACTGAGTTACAATGATTAGTTATTGGATAATTCTATAAGTAAAAAAACAGTAAAACATATACTATAAAAAAATAAATACTAGTAATAGGAAATAAGTTGAATTACTACAAATTTTTATAATAATTAATAATTACGTACAGGTTTTGCACTTGAAATTTACTCTTCTGTAAATCAAGTATTTTACTGCAAATACATTGAAATACTTGGTTAGTAAAAAATATTTTTTTAAGTTTTCAATATCAAAAAGTGTATGCTTAAAAATTGTTTAAGTGTTAGCATTATAGGTAGGTGTATTCATTTTACCAATGGAATTTCTTAGAAAAACAAAATAACTTTTACAGATATAATGTAAGTTCATTATAAAGAAGAAGAAGAAGAAGAATAATAATAAAGGCACTAAAGGCGTATGTTTATTTTACGCCAACTTGATGTCACAGGCTGAATTAACAATAACGCATGTGGCAGAAATCGCGAGTGTTTAACCACGACCGGCAAAGCTACAGTGGATCGAGGTGTAGTTCTTCGGTACAGCAAGGCTAAACACTGTAGGAATAATAAGTCTAAATCGGTAAAACGTGGGCGCCACTGTTCTCAAGACAACTGCAATCAGGCGGTGTTTAGGAAACATTCTGAATGTCACGATCTTAATGACCTTACTTTCAAGCGAAGACAGCCGCTCTAAAGGTACTGCAGAAACTGGACTAAAACTGAAAGAAATGTTCTACTACTAAAGATACTAATCTACTTATAATCACGCTATATATGAAAATCAATGAAATAAGGCTAACTGAAGATTCAATTATTAGTCACGTTACTTGCAAAAATTGAGAGTGTAATGTGCACTGAATAAAATAACTATGGGCTGGTTTCAAAACTGACCACCCTATATATCATTTAATTAATTAATTGAACTTTAAATTCTTTTAAAGAGAAATGTTACTCTAGCTCAGAAATTAATAATTTATGACCTCTAGTTTGCACGCGCACTGTAGAACTAAATGATACTTTAGGTTGTAAGTTGATTAAATAAGAAATAAAATTTGAGCGCGAGAACACCTTTATATGTTGTTTGATTGCACAACTACACATATATTTATACATAAAATCAGAAATCAGGTATGAAATTAAGCAAAACTTACATTCTACGAACACAACACATTGGCTGGCAAAAACTAGGCTCTTGTTAATTTATTTACGAAAACCAGCTAACTATTATAACTGCAAGGTTTGAATAGCGAAACCACTTTTAGGAATGAGCTCTAGGATTTTGAACGACATAGCATTTAAAGGAACAAGAAGCATCGTAATAATACATAAATAAAATGGATACCCCAGGGTATTTTAAGTAATAATCATACAGGTAAAATTAACAATTCAATGGTTGCAATTCTAATTATAAAATGTTTTACTAAATTAACTTTGATTTACAGCTACGGTAAATATTTTGAGTCCGCAATTCATTTATTTCTTGAATATTTAGGTAAAACGAACGACACGTTCTTTAACTAGACTACGTTATTGTGTAATTTTTAAAAAATAGACCAGTGGTGATAGCACCTAGGTTGTAGCTACGGGCAAAGCGAAAATAGTCTTTCTTGTTAAATTTTGAGATGGGCAAAGGAAGAAAAAGAGAAACTGTAAGACACTTAGAGGCGAACAGACGCTCTGAATTCGGATTGTGCTTCTACTACCTAACTTTTAGGATCGGTAACCTCATTTGGGTAGGATGATACATAACAAATTGGTCACGCTTTTATTGAAAGGACGATCCCAAATTACTTGGATATTAGTACTTGCGGACAAACGCCAGGCAGGTACTTGATCCTTCAATAAAGGCCTATATTATTTCCCTAAAAGAAAGAAAGCACCCCAAAACCAGCACTCAATACTCTCTACTACTTAACACAAGCGTAAATGTCTCATTACTCAACTACTACTGAACTCTGCACCTCTTTCCCCTCGGATGAGATCATACATTTACTTAGCAATACAGCAAGAAATTGTTTCATGCCCGTTAATTGTTTGTGTGCATAATTTTTATATTTTGTACTTACTAGCCATTCACTTTGTCTGAACTTGGTGCATGCTTTGATTTACGCTTGGCAATTTCTAAAATATCTGACGCTACATTATTTTAGTCTTAACTAAATTACTTTGTAACATTTTAAAAGCAAAATACGAGGTGTATTCAAATAGGTTTTAAGTTGAATTTAATCTAGCTTTATTCTTTCCTAAATAGGTTTTAATTTAGAATTAATTTAGATGCATTTTATTATAACGACAATTATATTTAACATTAACGTGCATGGTACTAAATATCGCTTATTCTACTAAATATACCTAAATAAACAGCAAGAGCTGACATTAGGCGTAGAAATTACATTCTGTAAGCGGTTATACATATAAACTTATACAGGTGAGATGCTGTTACCTACAGTATA
>JAHWXV010542209.1:0-14697 GCA_024586415.1 Phrixothrix hirtus | reverse complement strand
TAATTTATAGATTTAAATAAAAAATAATTAAGTATGTAAATAATGCACACAAATCATTAAAATATTAATTTATTTTTATTTTGAAGACGATAATTGGAACAGTCACCCATTCAAGTTACTCGCCAGACAAAACGTTGCTTAACTCTAGAGATTTTTCTCAATAACTCACTTCAACGAATTTTCTCAGGGAAACCAATTAGTTCCTTTCTTTAACTGCCAGGAATGCTTTGCCATAACTCTCTTTAGAGCTGCTACCAATATCAGATAAAATCTAGGTTGTACAAAATCCAGCAGCAGAGAACTCCAATGAGGCAAACCTGAGGAATGAGCAATAAGATTTAAATTCACCACATAAACGAAGACATGGATGAAACTCTAATTATGGTGCCATATACTTATAGTATATGCACAGGATAAAATAAGTATCTGTACAGTACACAACAATAATGTTCTTATTCAAAAAGCCATTTCTACTTTTAAGGTTTTCAAATTTTTTCTCAGGTTATTCTATTACAGTTTAATATGTAGTGATATTTAAAGAACGTTCCAATATTGTGGGAATGCTTTAAAAATTAATATTTAATGAGACTCCTGTAACACAATAGCCGAAAAAGTATCAGGACAAATGCTCCCTTCTATAGATGTGACAAACATGTTTTAATTTTTTAAAATTTAAAGTACTTGGCACTTACCTCCTACTTTCACTAAGTAGTTGTTACTAGATTGATTTCAATAGTTTTTTGCTGCAATGGAAAAGCAAGAGGAGACTAGCACAAATATAATAGAATTGTCGTTTATCACCATGAACATGGAAAAACATACCGAGATATTGCTTCTACATTAAATATTGGAAAAAGTACAGTTGGAGATAATGTTGCAAAATACAAATTAGATAGTACAATAAATTCAAGACCACCTGAGGATGATAAGTTATTAGACAGAAATGAAACACATTATACCATTAAAAGAATGGGAAAAAATATAAAATTAACTATGCCATCAAACTAAAAACAGAACTATAAAAAACTTATAGAAAGAAGTTAGCACACAAACTATGTGAAATTATATCTACAAACATGGCTTTAAGGATGGTGTAATAAGAATGAAATCTTCATAAATAACAAACATAAAATACATCAGTTACAATTTACCAAAAAATACTTACCCAAGGCAAAAATTATTAGAATGATGTTTTATTTTGTGACTAATCAACATTTAATGCTTTAGGTTCCAATGGCCATGTTAAAGAATGGAGGAAGCCGAATACAGCATGAAATAAAGAAACTTTAAGTTGCACAGTAAAATATGATGGAGGTTCGGTGATAGTCTTGGATTATATATTGACTAATGGTCCTAGGGAATTGGTCTTTATTGGTGGAAAAATGGATCGGAACATTATTTAAATATATTAGAACAAAATCTGCTGAAAAACTGAATGTTTTGGAAACATACAAGTTCTACCAGGACAATGATCCAAACCGTTCTGCATAAATGTGCCATTATGACTGTTATATAATTGCCTTAAAGTTACACAATTTCCAAATCAATCGCCATACCCTTAATCACATAGTATCTTTGGCAAGAGTTGAGCCTACAATTAAGAAAACGATTAAAAGGAAGACTACAAGAAAAATGGGGAAAGCTAAATCCAGATTTCATTAAAAATAGAATTTCTTTCATCCCTTATTGTTTGCAGGAAGCTGTGAGAAAGAATGGTTACCTAATATATCATGCTAGTCCAGATATTTTTTGCTTGAATATTTTGCACGTTTTTGTAAACATTTCTTTTTAAAAAAATTCTAGTTTTGGAATTCATTTCTTTATTAATATTAAGCTTATACTGTATAAAACGAGTATATTTCAAAAAACGAGTGTTATTGTTTGGAATATGTCTTCCTGTTGAAATAAAAGGCTATTCGAGAAAAAACCTATACAAATTAAAAAATCTAAAATACGTCAAAAATTAAAACAAGAAATGCCTCTCACTAAAAACTCGAAATGCAATATTTTGAAGAATTGATCTTTCTTTGCTATGCATAAAATATCAATGAATTTTATACTCCACAATAGAAGAATATTTATATTTTTACTTAGTCCAGACATTTTTTTAATTAACGAACTGATTTTTGAGTCTTTTGACATATTCTATACTTGGTTTTGTAAAGGTCTTTTCTTTAATATCTTTTTTATTTTAGTAGTGTTTATCCATATTTAGGTTGAGAGATGTAACAATCTATATATTTTTTATAATAAAAATAAAAGTTGATACCCGTTTTATTGTTCATAAAATTACAGAAATACTAAAAACAAGTGATTAAGAATAATTAATCATTATTTTTAAATGGAACAATCATTTACTTTATTTCCAAATGATAAAATATACATACATGTATATTTTCTATAAAATACTTCTGTTTGAAAGTAGAATGTTTTTGCTGACAGTAGTTTACGGCATATTACTAAGTATTGCATTTGATAATTTGCATCACAATTAGTAAAAACAACATTCATTTAACAAAATGCTATCGAACAATAACATTATAAAAAATATTAACCCTCAAGTGCTATTGTATTTTGGAATAACACTTATGTTACGATGGGGTGTTTTGACACCCCATAATTTTCAATTAAAAAACAGCCTGTTTTACAACTACTAAAATAAACTTTATTTAGAATAAAATTGAAAATTTAGTAAGTATGTTTACAAAATAAGTGTTAAACAAAGACTATTAAAAAGGGACACCTGGGGTGTTGAAATATCCCACTATAGTACTTACAGGTTAAAGTAATTTTTCATCAAAAACAAAAGTTATATTTCATATTTGCTTGTTAAGACTATATCCTTCATTAGAATAATTGTCGTAAAATTTATAGAATATTTCCTAATTGATTTCTTCTGATGAGTTCTTGTTTGCACAACTGCTTTTACATAGTTTATTTCTCCTTGCAATATTGATTTTATAGAACTACTATCAAATACTATCTATGAAGTTTGAACAAAAATATTAGCTATAAAATGCTGAAACCAATATTATAAAAGCATGTTTCTATTTTAGTACAATATAAACATATGTTTAAACAGTGATTTTATACATCTTTCATGATTCTTTGTATTTTCTACCACTTATGCCAGATTGTATAAATATGTGCAAGCAGTTCTGCTTTGTCCAAATGTTTTAGAACAAATACAACTACTGAACCTGTTTATACTATACTAATAGCACATCTTGTTTTAATTGTTTTCGCTTCATTATTTCTGGTAGCACCCCGTCAAAATTGAAAAGTTTTTAACTTTGGAAGCATCATGTATTTCCAGAATTCTATGTCTCCCTTTATTTCATCAACAAAGGCTGTTCATTGTTAACACATAATAAAACATTTATTTCTCTTGCAAATGTTTAACTGATCTTAAATCTCAAAATACAATTTAATAAAATAAATTATTAATAATTAATAGTGACAGAAACTTCACCTGGTAATGATAGTGATTATGTATAAATACAAGCAGATATTTGAGTTTCTTTTAAAACTATACTGCTTGTTTTAAATGTAATTTTTCTTGTACTTTAAATAAACATTTTACTTATATGATAGCAATCGTACCTAATGATCCTAAAATATAATGACATAAAAACTGTGTATTTGTTTTATATACGAATTATTTTGAATAAAATGGTGTATTTGAATTTTATTTGTATTCAATTATTTTGATATACATATATAATGTTTAGAAATACAATCATGTATTCTAGGACACAATTGATGCAGTGCTGCATGTAATTTCAAGTGCCACTCTATAGTTGTAATATACATTTCTACCGCCTATCTATCCCATACATGGCATAATAGCCCTACTGTTGCTATGGTTCTCGATGTGTTCGTCATTTACATACTTCAACAAAGCGAGATGCTATAAATCAATTTTTCTTTTTCATTATATATCTAGGATTATCCTACTGTCCCTTGCTATTCACTTCTCTTTCAATTATTTCTGCTTGGTTTGCCTGTAGAATCAAATTTAAAAGTTAGAAAAATAAAATACTAAGATGAAACGCACGAATTTATCTAAATTCATGCAACAAAGAAAAGCTAAATAAATATTTCTCAAAATTAACCTGCAAAATATAGGTTAATAACAGTTTGCGGTCATTTTAGTTTTTAACTTATGCATTTGATTTAAATTGCTATTACAGACATCTATTTATTATATTTTATATCTGTAGAATCACAAAACGAAAGTAAATAAATTGAGTACCCAAGTATACATCTGAGTGATATATAGACCTGTAGATTTTGGAGAATTACAATCTAATTTAAATGTCTGTTCAACTATTTCCTAACTAAAATTATAATAAAATAAATTTTGACACAACAGATACAAATTTATTTTAGAATAAAGCTCATTTCTAATTTTATGAAAGAGTGACTCATTTATAAAGTATTTAATTTCAATATAAACAAGCAAGGTGACGCAATTCAGTTACAATTGACATCACATATGTTTTTCAATTGATGATTCAATTTGAATAGTACACAAAGTGACATCTGTCGAAGTAATTTTATATTGGCTTCATTATTAATACTAAATTTTACCATTGGTGGCAGTAAGGCAGCTTACGCAATTATTTCACATTTTTAAATTTTCCACCTAAAAATCGATTTTCATTTCTGAAATTGCGTGACACCATCCTACACTTAAAATAAAAATACTTTAAACTTTTTTAATATAATGGCTGAATAAAAATTAGTTTTATCCCATCCTTAATTAAATTATTATTGACTAGACACTGTTCTTAGGCAATCCCGGCCCAGCCAATGTAGACATTCAAGACCCTTTCATATAATCTAGGTAGTTACTCAGAAAATTTTTGTAAATCAAGTAACCGGAAGTATTTTTACCGTTAACTCTGAATAAAATAACTATGGGACTAAAAGTTCTAACTGAATGAAAATTTATATTTGAAATCATAATCGCCTTTCCATGCAAAATTAAGAATTTGTTTAAAATCGAATAACCGGAAGCACCACTTTAGTTCTGTCATTTTTAAATGTTTTCCGAATTGTCGTTTTTATGGTTTTCTTGAACTTAGCTCCAACAATTTTTTTTAAACTTAGTATATTTCTTAGCTACATAATTTAGTTTTATATTAACCAAGGAGTTTCTCTAATAAATTTTTGAAAATCGAGTAACTGGACAAATTTGGAGTATCAGTTGTGAACAACATATCTCAAAAACAAATCATATGAAAATGAAAAACCATATTTAAATTTTAATCTTCTGTACATAGTGCGGCAAGAATTTAGTTAAAATTGAATGACCAGAGGTGTCATTTTATTCTTGGCATTTTTAAGTTTTTGGCAATTTCTCGAAAACGTTTTTAACAATTTTTTACTATGGTTCCTATGTCTCTGATATGCTTTTACGTGAACTTAGTGGTTTTCCTAAAAAAATATGTTGCAGCGAGTTATCAGAAAAAACCTCTTGAGTTAAGCAGCATTTTGCATGTCCAGTAATTTGGATGAGTGGCCGTTCCAATTATCTTTCCCACTATAAAAGTAAATAATATTTTAATTATTTGTGGACATTTGCATATTTGTATATTTATGTCGTCAAGAACGAGAAGTGCATGCTCAATTGGAAATGAGATTAACTGGAATTG
Source organism: Phrixothrix hirtus (assembly GCA_024586415.1). Lineage (NCBI taxonomy): Eukaryota > Metazoa > Arthropoda > Insecta > Coleoptera > Phengodidae > Phrixothrix > Phrixothrix hirtus. The sequence continues at coordinate 9,037 of JAHWXV010542209.1, read as the reverse complement.
CAACAACCATACAAAAGCATTAGAAGGTACATCCTTCTCATAAAAGCTATATTTGAAGTGGCACATGTGATATCTCTAAGCATGATTCTAATACAATGTATTTTAGTAGCTCCGCATATTTCAAAAGGGGAGCACGTTAATAATTGATCATCTTTCAGTGCAGACGAATCTGTGAAAATCACTTTGAACCTTAGGGTGGGATGGATGTCTCATTCTTACTGTAAATACATAAAAGAAAGTTGTGTGTTGTCTCACAACCAGGTTTTTTAATTATTTTTGTATTAAATTAGTTACGTTTTTCCAAATTTTCTATGACGTATGTGGTTTCAACCACAGTATAATCTTTTTGTTTCCACATATTGCTATCCTTCATTTTTATTAAGTAACCATATTATTTCTCTTTCACATTAGGTGTATGGAAACTTTTTTGAGTAAGTGTATGTAATTTGATCAATTTGAATTGTATAAATTCCGTATCTTGCGAAAGGTACAAGAAACAACTATTAAAATCATTTATAAAAATGAAAATTTATCATATTTTAAAATGGGAATCTGAAAAGTTTAACCAAAATACAAGAAATAAAGATATGCCAAACAAGCGACATAGGAATGTAAAAATTTTAATGTAAAATATAACGGAATATAAAAACAAAACAAAAATGTCACAGAATTACTGGTAAAATTTAAAGTGTTCCTCAATTTCAATGTTTTGGCACATTGTTTTAAATTTCATGAATCAACAATTAAATTATTATCATATATTTAGAGGTGCACAAAGTTGCTGTATTGAAGATGCTTGTACTCCTTAATCGTTTAAAATCATAATGGAATCTTTAAAAACTATTTTATCTTAAAGTAAAGATTTGTAACTTGGTTTACGGTATATGTTTCAATTTGTAATAAATGCGATCACGTGGTCTTTGCAAGCACATGAAATTATGTCATAATATGGAATTAATTCTTGCTTTTGCATTTCTAAACAGAAGTATGTGGTGGATAGAAAGGTGCAAGATGTAAAAAAATTAGGTGGGAGACCAATATACGGAGTTATAGCATTGCTTTGCATATCTCCTTAAGTCTTTTAATGAACGATATTATTGAAAAATGCAAAGTAGTTTCTTTTTAAAAAATAATTAAACATTTATAATATATTTCTTAATAAAAACAACAAACCATACAAAGTGTATATTTGTACAATATAAAACCTGTTATAATAAAACAGGTGGAACATGAATGACACATCACTAGATAAAAGTGTAAAACCACTAAACTTAAAAATTAACAAACCATTCCTTTCAAAATAAATAGGATTACTATATAACATATATAGATAGAACAATTGAAACTATTAAGTTACTACACAATATATACTAAATAAATATCCATTAAGAATTGTTTATATGAGACTTTATTACACTAACCAAGAAATGGAAGAAAATCAAATTAAATATTTTTAGAAAAATACATATTTCCGCGCAATTTTCATAATTTCTTAGAAGAACAAGTTTCAAAAAAGAATAAAACCAATGAATTAAACTGCACTTCTAAGAATGAAAATTGGTGACACTCCCACAACAAAATAATTTTTTTAAAACCACAATAATTTTACAATAAATAGTTTAAAATACTACAGCATTCATAACTATATTTTATAAATAAAGATACTGTTGTGGGACTAGTAGCACACTCAACCATTCTCTTTTTAAAATCTTTTTTGAAAACTATATCAATAGAACACTTTATGTAGCTTCAAGGTAAACCATATTACTATTTATAACTTGTATCACAAACAGCTTCAGGTGTAATTATTAAGACAAAAAAATACTAAATCCTTAAATTAAAACAAAGGAATGATATAAGGTCTTTCCTGTAAATTCGAATAATGGTATTAACTAACATTTCATAAATGAATACAATACCCTTCAATAATAATCAACAACAAAATATCCTATAATTGATTTAGATAATTATCCTACTACTACTAATCTGTAGCCTTTGGATTTATCTTTTTTTGATGAATTCGTTTGTGATGATTTTGAGCTAACGAATTCACTATAGATATGAAAAAGTATAATATCATAGCTAAGACAAATTTTTCAAAAAGTGATGCTAAAATACTTTTTGATTCTTGAGTTTTACTTGCACTTTGATGCAATTTTGACTTTTGATTGTCCAAAAATTCCTTAAATGGTTGTTGTAGTTTTGAACCAATAAGCGGCACAATAGTTAACCATTCTAAAGCCATTTCAATTAATGTTTCATTAAAAGCTATAATTACAAACAATTTTTGGATATGCATTTTAATTACTGCTTTTCCTATTAATGTTGCACCAAAGAAAGTCCAAAACGGTACTAAGAAATGACCACACGTAATGCCTGCCAAATCAAAAAGTGGGTTTGGAATCTAAAATTATTTTCATACAAAAAAAGTAACATAATTAATTGAAATACTTACGCTAGCGCATGCAAGTATACCAAGAAAACCGACCCTTTGAACAATATGTTCAACAAACAGTTTTCCTCTTTCCATAAATGTAAGTTGTTCTCTACTATTTTCTTTACGCTGCAATTCTTCAAATTCTCTCAAGTCATCTTCATCATCAGGATCAGACCTAAGTAAACAGATTTTTAGTAACAAATAAAATAATAGATAATAAAAGTATACCCAGACATACGAGCTGCTCTAGCCATAAAATACGGTGGCAATTCGCCTAGAGCTGTTCCAGCACCCCAACACATTGCTTCTAACCTAACCTTAGACATTATTGCTAATATTGAAACAGTAAAAGATTCTATAGTTGAAGGACAAATAATTCTAAAAACAAAATATTAAGAACAGAAATTGTTTTTAATTTTTGATACTCACTCATCCGGATATGGAGGTTCCGGAAAATTAAGTGAATCACACTCATATGCAGCTAAAGTTACTTTGGCTATGTGAGGTCCTAAATACAATAAGAATGTGTGTAATCCTGTCCCAAATCCTACTGATGATAGTATACCTAATATTATTTAAAACTATGAATTTTAAACTTCAACTGAAATATTAGTCTTACCTAAACCTGTCCAATACAAACACCATAGTGTTACTTTGTAAATTTTATCAACTATATATTGATGGGGACCATTTACTTTAGAAACAATAAGAAATGATAATACTGATAAAACTAAAAAGAATGCACTTTTCTTGTACTCTAAAGTTCTAAAAGAAATTGTATAAACCATAAATTTTATCAGCTCCATAACTTACTTTTTTCCAAATGTATACATAAGAAAAAAACATTCTTTGGTAAAATATTCTAAAGTCTTAATTGGTTGCTTCCATAAAATAATTTTTTCTCGCTCTTCTCTTTCTCTTTGTTTTTTACTTCGAGATGAAGAATTTCCTGATAATCTAATTACACTTGGTTGTGGATTAACATTACCATTGGCAGTATTTGAAACATTTTTTCTGCTATTTCCCATCATTTTGTGCCCCAAACGTTGAAGCTGTAAAAACAATCTTAATACTAAACTTGCTTTATTTTTCACTACTTCTACACTATCAGCTTTTATTTCTATAATAAAATTCTCAAAATGGCAAACCATTAAGATCTATATACATTAAAGTAATTTGAGAATAAAACATAGATCAGTTAAATGCAAAACATTGAACAAAATAAAATAAAAATATTATTACAAGCTATTTATAATCTTGTTTTGGCAGGAAATATGATTATATAATCTTTACAAAGAATTCGGTTATAATTATTTAATAAAAAAGGCTATTATTCAATACTTCTAAAATGCATATTATGAAATCTAGTTCAATGAAATCAAACATCAGTTAACATAATTGCCGTCAAAGAAATTACACTACTATTTTTTTATGATAATAGTATAGGTATTATATAAATAATTTAGATTTTAGCGGACAAACATTAACCACATTAAACGCCACAAGAGAGCGTTAATATTTTCCTATCTGAATTCCATGAAAAACTGAAATATGACAAAAAATTGTGTGTATATTACTCATATTTTACTCTGCCATTAATAAATGTGCATGCCTAAAGGCCATCCTATATAAAACAAGAGTAACTACATAATAAAAAATATAGTTCTTTTTAAACCTTCATCTGCAAGGGGACATTTATTCAGTTAATATCCATCAACATATGGCTCAAATTGATAATTAGTAAATCAAAAGCCGGTACAACTTCAGCTGAAAATGAAAATCAATAAAAATTACAAAATTAAGAAAAGGAATTTTTATAAATTAATTTTGATATAGCCCTCACTAAAGAAGTATACAATTAAGGAAGCATTCACTGCAGATTAATATCAATAGATTAAATTAACATTAATACACTCACTCTAGGAGATCATGAAAAGTCAAGTCAGTATCATTTTTATAACTACCTGGTTACACAGCAAACACTAACCATCTCTAACTAAGTATAATATGTAATACAATGTAAAATAATGGATCAGCAATACAGAGCAAAGTGAGCATGCAGTGACTTGACTACTTCCTTGCAATCAATCAACAAAGACAAAATATATATTTAGATCCAATAAAGCAAAATTACTAGAAACAAAGTTGCAGCTAAAGATAACACAATTGAACATTTGGTTGCACTATGTTAAAAATGTTGCTTATTTATTTCAAGAAACAGAAAAAGTGCAATAAACATGAAATAAGTGATTATGAAATAATTTACACTGAATATTGCCATTTTCTAGGAAAACATTATTTTTGTCTCTTAAAGACCAAAATAGTGGTTTCAATAAAACTGAATTACTCTAAACTGGAAAAAGGTACAGTTATGAAACTTTTAACAAAAAAACAAATGATAATATAGTATGCCACTGCATAACTAACTTTTTAAAAATCCATTGCAGGGGAAGATAATAACCCCTTTATAACTATCTGAAAATTGCCAAATAGTTAATTTTTGAAATAATATATATGTTTTGTTGTCATATTCAATAGAGAATTAAATTCTCCTTCAATCCATATAAGGTACTCTATACCTAAATGTAATAGTTTTTTAGTTATTTGCTATTTCTCTTGTCAAGAAATTTCACATTTTTATTGCTGCAGTTGGCTTTAGATTATAAACAAAACTCGCATTGTATAATAACAGTAAAACAACAGAATAACAAATAAAGTTTATAAAATGTGTTCACAGTGGCCACCTTCAACTTCTAAACATTTTAAAATTCTTCTATTGACAGCTGTAGTAGTAGATGTTCTTATTTAAGCTGGGTATAAGGCATTAAATGCAGTTATTATTCGAGCTTGCACCTCTTCCCTAGATATAACTGCAATTTTATACACCTGTTTTAATTCTACCCCACAGATAAAAATCTAGGGGCATCAAAGTCCAGGGATCTTGATGGCAAAGATGTCAGATCCATTTGTCTTCAAACATTGCATACAGTTGATTACTTACTGTATGATTACAGTGAGCTGGAGCACCATCTAGTTGATACCAGTATGTTGCTAATTCTGCCAAGGATATGTTCATCGAGAAAATCTTGCATCTAGTTTCTTAATATGCTTAAATATCTTTGTCTGTTTAAATTTTCATCATAAATATAAAAGTAGCATCGATAATCCATTAATAAGGCAAATACATTAACATTAAAGCAAACTTGAAATTGGCATTCTCTGAACTCATGCGCATTTTCTTGGGATCAAATATGCGAATTATGATGATTAATAATTCCTTCTCTAGAAAATTTCAATTAGTCTGTCCAAATTATTATTTTAAGAAAACCTTGAACTTCTTGGATTTTAAGTATTATTATTTCATAATATTCCACCCGATCAGCTGAATCTTCAGTATTTAATACTTGGATGGCAGTAAATTTAAAGTCGTGCATTTTATGCGAATGGAAGCATGCGAAATTCCAAGATCTTTTTCAGCAGAACGAATAGGAGCTCTTGCGTAGGCGTCAAAGTAACCAAGAGTATTTACTTTGATGTCTTCATTGAATGTTACAGGCTTTGACACTCGATGAAGCTCTCTACTCAACTTTAGTTTTTAGGGGATACATTTTTATGTGAAAAACAACCCTCGTCCACAACTATTATATCCCAAAATTTTCAAATGGAAATCATAGTCAAGTTACCCCTTTTTTGAAAGGTCTTTAAATTATCTATTCAACTATGTGACATTTTTGACACCAGAAACAAGCAATGACAGAAAAATTGAAATTAATTTTTTAATAAAAAAGTTTTTATTTTAACAATCCCAAACAGAGAAATTAAACGCAAAATTCACTTTATCTATGGCACCTGATAATTTCTTCTCACAAATTATCAGATGCTGTCAAAAAAGTGAATTTCACTGTTTAATGTTTCCATTTTGATCAGAATTACTAAAATACAAATTTTTTATTAAAAAAGGGTGGGTATGGGTAGGCAGTGGCTTGTCAAAGAATTGATTTTCATGGAAAACGTGTTCCCCTAAAAACCAAAGTTGACATATTTCATGATTTTTTCCAGTTCCAACATCATACGATTTATTCAGAGAATCCACGGTATATAGAACAATCACATTCATCCAAGTCCGTGAAATTGCTGTAGATATGGATTAGAGAATACTTTACCATGGTAAGTTCGCATCATTAAAATGTGCTAAAAATATTTTTACATGCATTGTGAGTTTTTATTTATTTTGTTTTATTGTCTAATGAATGTGAATTAATGTATTGTTAGATGGCAGCACTCGATCTTGTATAAAAGTCTAACCAACAATTCATGAAAAATATATTATTTAACCTTCAACAGACTGACCGAGGTCCATTTGGACGCCCAGAGTATGATTTTTATTTTTTGCATATTGTGCTGTCACCTATCTTTTCTTTGTGATTTTCTCCAGCTATCCAACATATTATTTTGCGTAAATGGTAATTTTTTTTAAATTACATGTGTCAAAGGAAGAAAGATCGAAAAAGTAAAAACAATTGCATGGAATGTAAACGTTTTGTGTGTTTAGAACATTCTGTACTAAAAACTCTTGTAATCAGTTCAAAAATTCAAACTAGGTAGTTTTATAAAAAATCTTTTAGTGAATATTAGTTTATTAGTTTTATTAATCACTATTGTTAATATTTTGCATATATTTTTTATGCAAATAAAAATGAAAATTTATACGTTTTTATTTTTTAGACAATTGATATCTCTAGTACAAACAACCAATTCCTCATATTTTGTCATGGGATCCGACTCCATGTTAGATTGTTACGTAATTTTACTAGGCCCATCTGTTGAAGGTTAAATAGGTTGTAATCTTTTATAAATTCTTTGGTTTAATTAATAAACATATTTTAAAAATAAATAATAACAAAGGGCATATCGAAACTGCTTATTGTATTCAGAACTTGTGTAAAATATCTGAACTACTAAATTTGTGTTTTTTATAGGTAACTAACAAGGGGAAGATCATGCGACATTACAATAGAGGCAAAAATGTATAATTCAATACAAATATGTTAACTAATTTCAATAACAAACTTTATGTGCAATTCATTACATCAAAGTATGTTCTAGAAAAAAATTGTTATAATTTTGTAAGGTATTATTTCATAGTGTTGCTTAGTATGCTTTGTACTACACTAATTTAATAATCTTGACTATTGTTATATTTAAACATCAATTGTGTTTAAGAAAGTGTTACTTACAAATTACCAAAAAGATCCTGAACTTCCACTAGAGCAAAGAAATTAAAAATAAACAGAAAAAGAGTTAAGATATATAATTTTGCATTTAAAAAATACTTTGGATTTCAAAAGAAAAAATTTAAGCGAACAGAACAAGCAGGTGTACGAAAGCTAGTGAACACATATTAAATAATACAATTTCGGTACACCATGATAGAATTAACCTTCAACTGGTATGGTGATTTGTAAGTCACAGAACCGGTATCATTGGGTCACTGAAGACCCAGCCTGATTTTATACAGATAGGGATGTTTTTTTCTTACTAAATGTATAAAGTATGTTCTGTCATACAGTAAACAATTCACTTATAAAAATTAAGTTTTATTAATATACTTACATAAATCAAACTACAAAATAAAATGCATGAAACAAAAATATTGCAATGCCTTCTTTCGTCAAAATAAAAAATCTTTCTTGTTAAAACTAGAATAAAACATGAAAATTATAAAGTAAGGTATAAACTAGACTTAGTACACAACAAATAAAACTGGAGTTCTAGATAAAAAATTAACATGAGCTCTTAGAAGCATATTTTATGTAGGAAAACTGATTACTGAAGTTTGTAACACTCATTACAATAATTTTTTTGATGTAAATGTTGTTTACATATTGCTTTTCTGCATTTCATATAAAATGTAGAATGTTTTCTAGCTAATGTACTCAGTCACTCTTTACCATCGTCTTCTTTTTGGTGGTGGTCATCTTGGTTTGCTACTGGATCATTAATTTTTAGAAGTTCCTTGATTTTTGTCGTAATTAGCGCTCTAAATGCTGATTTTCATAACGATACCTCATATGTTCTTGAATTAAGTTCATACCTAACTTTTTGATAAATGATCTTCTGTTTATCTTCAAATTGATGAGAGCAAAGTTTAACAGTACATGGCTATTTACAGCTACTATATTCAGCACAGCATAAAAAATTGCACGTGGCTATCGTCTAGTTCTGTGATTACATGAAAACACTGCACAATTCTGATCTGAAGAATCAACTCAACTTTTTGTTGAGTTGTATAAATCTATGGTTTCTGGCTTTTCATTTCATCATTTGTTGATTTGTCATTATATAAATTTGAAACTAATACTAATAATAGGGTGGCGACAAAATTTTAATTTTAAATTTGCCTGACTTTTCCCTGACTTTTAGATTATATGATCCAGTGATAATTAATTAAATTATAAGTATGTATATGTAATATGACACTAATTGCGGTTTTAAATGGGCAGTGCAGGGTATGCAAACCGCAACTACCCAGATCTAAAATTATAGGACTGTCTTCGACAAAATTTGTTTGTATTTCTTCCTTTAAATCACGCAAAAACT
>JAHWXV010542162.1:0-10907 GCA_024586415.1 Phrixothrix hirtus | reverse complement strand
TTACAGTATTTGTTACAAATATTTATACCTTTCGTATATTTTACATTAAATTACTACAATAATCAGCACTAAACTCCCAAAATGCTAATGCTTGAAATTATTGTAGTAATCGTTAAATGGATGTGCGTTTATCTAAATCTGTGGTCCAATGATCCGCCGCGTAACATATCCACATTTTTATTGAATAATTTAAACACTACATAATTGTGTTGTAGTTTACTATATTTTTTGGCTATAAAGATTCACATTTTTCATGCAAAATCGTTAGAAAGACTTCAGCAAACTGTTAACACAAAAGAATAAAGCGTTCTCTCATTCATTTGGATTCACGTTATTGTAATGAATAATATACTAAACATTAAAAAGTTCGAATTGATAATTAAATCGTTAATTAGCAAATATATACTAATGAGCCACATACTACTCGTTTTCAAAACAACGATGAAGTTTGCATACCAATACAAGAAGATATGTGTACTCCACCTTCAGAAAGTTTGGTGTATGTAGAGGGTCGACTATTGAAAGATGATAACACTCCGTCTCTTCAACGAGATGTTCATTAATAATGGTATCGCCTACTTGCTTAGTGAAATTTGTTATGAAATGAATGCTATAGTGGTTGATTCCACAACACAAATGGGCATAACTTCAATAATGAAGGGACATCTATCATTTAGTTCCACTGCAACTTCAAAATTTAGATTGGTTTCCTAACGGCCATAGAAATATGGTGGTTAGTTTTGTAAATCTTAAACACGCTCTTAGGATTCGCTGAAAATTACAAAACAATTTTTTTGAGTATTAGGCAAGAATTAGTGTTACTGCAAAGCAATTTGATAAGGATGCACTTTTATATTCTGAAAATGAAGATTTTAAAGTTCATGTTGATAAAATATATTGGAAAGTGCCACATATAACAATCGGCCTTGCTAAGTAACTAGCTTTGACAAAACATATTGATAAGAATATGGAATCTGGAAGTTGCACTTAGAACTTGGGAAACTCATATTTATCCTGCTATGCAAGACAATACTAAGCACACATGGGCTGTCAAAACTGCAGCTACTTTAGAATCACCGAGATAAATCGTGATTAGATTTCAAACAGATCTTGAAACCCAGGTTGAAAAGACATGCGTAAATTTGATCACTGAAATATTCAAAACATCAGGATGTAAAATTTATTATACAATAATAAATTGTAGGTTTAGAAGAAGCGGTAGACAAAACCCCTACACGTCAACCAATATACTGAACATTTAGTTTTTTAATAACTGATAACTTCTTGTCAAATATTAAGAGTTAAATGCCCGAATTCTGAAATACCACTAAAGTTAACAGTTATATATTCCAAGTGGTGATAAATTTCGGAAAAAATTCATAACTTTGTTATGATTTTGCTTTTAAACACTTGAACGCGTCGATTTTATATTCTAATAAGGCATTTGTGGACACAAAAAGATGGTTTCTTCAAATCACAACCCAAATTTTTTACAGATTTTAATATGCTCATTCACTGGTTGGATAATGGTGTAAAAATTTTGGTACCCCACCTATCAATTTTTTTTTGAGAAAAACATTTATGAAGTTTAATATCACCAATACCTATTTTCAACAGAAATTATTACCAAAATCTGAAAATTAAAGTAAAACTGTTGGAAACAAAACAAATTTCTTAATTTGTACAATTTATTTTATCTAATCAACAAAGCACATATGAAACGTTAAGAAATTTGGTTATTAAGATTAACGCAGGTGTAATGCAAACAAAGTACATACAATAACAATTTGTGAATTATGTTATTATAATTCAAATTTGTACCTAAGTACTCGGATTTTTAAAATAACAGTAAAAGTGCATAACTTAACAGAAGGACGACGAATAGAAATTTTAATTGTAGTTGGATCCAGCAATATATTACGAAACCATCAGGAAGCGTGCAACTTATTCACTAAAGGACATTCTGATAGGAGTGCCATCGCAAGGTCTATGGTAAGTAAAATAATTTCAAAATTTAACGTAATTGGCAATACAAGGAATTTACCTCGCGGACCATGACCGAATATAGATCAAACTACTAATTTAACATTTTGCTGGAAACCTTTAGTTTTACAACCGAACCCCGAGCCGAACCTCGAGCTAAATTTGTGTCTGAATGTCACTAAATTTTCAAAAAATTGTCCAACCGCCGAACTTCCAATATTAAGGCGAGCTATATTGCCCTGCTGGAAGTTGTGTAATTTAGTTTAGTTAAGACCGCGTAGTGGATGTTACTATATTTGCACTATTTTTTAAAATATGTAATTTTAAAAATATATACATAGGATCCTTTTGGCATTTAATAGAGCATACATAGTAAGTGATTAAATACAAACTGAACGTTCGATTTAATGTCCAGCAAGCTAATCTAAACTTCCGCTCTAACAGTAATTATTTATAATTGTATGGAAGTGCTTTTTCCACAATACGTAAAATATATTGTACAATCTATCTAAAACTGCTTCAATGCAAAGATAAGATTTGTCCCTTTTTTTGTGGTCATTTCCGTTTTACACGTCTCAGCTTCCAAATTTAACGTCCATGCAATTTTACAAGCACCTTATTTTTTTTAATTTATTAAAATATTGTGGATGTTTAGTATTCCACAAAATTTCATAATTCGCTAACTTAAGCCCATTGATGTTTCGTCGAAATACCGACTTTAGATGGAACGTTGAGAGCTTTTTCTCGAACACGCAACCGCGTCCGGCTCGCGGTCCCGTTCTACAATGTGGGCGTTGATTAAGTAATAGTCAGGCTCGCGAAGAGGTTCGGCTTGCAGATCAGTTCGATAGCCTAGGCGAAGCTTAACAATTTAGAAGGTTTCAAAGATCGAATTCTAGTGGAAATGCAATACATCACTCCACAAATGATCCAAGGTGGGTTTATATGTTTATACACGAATAGGTCAGTGTGAAATGGCAAATGGTAGACAATTTGAATATTTATGTTAAATTTTATGAACGCTTTTACTTTATTTCAGTTTTAAGTATTATTTTTTTGAAAATAAGTGTTGTTATTGCACTTCATAAGTGCTTTTCTCTAAAAAAATGTTGTGTAAGGTAGCAAATCTTTTACGCCATCACTCAACCAGTGAACAAGTCTTGCAACGAATACTTTGTACTTTGTGTCGATTACTTACTGTTGGATTAGGTAGCTAGAGTGGAAAAATGGGCCCAGACGTTGATGCTAAACAACAGATTGAGTATGGTTATGGAATACTTAATATTTATTAGTAACTTGTCACTCAGAGCTCAGATCCGTAAATTTTTATTTTTTTACCTGCAACTGCTTATTTTTATTATATTTTAGCTCACCCTGTATACGCACAGGTAGGATTTTTATTGCTTAAGTTTAATTACTTTTGATTTTTTAAACTTTTCACTTGTTTTTAAAATTTTGTTATTGTTGTTATTTGTTTATAAAACACATATTTGAAATTCTTCTGTTGTTGACTGGTATTCTTTAAGATACCAAAAAGGCTAGATATTATAAAGCTTGTTTTATAGTATTGACACAGAGTTCACATTTCAAAAATTTAACAATATTTTTTATGATTTTCGTGATTTCTATATTCGCTTTGCAAGTTACTACTTTACTTACTTAAAATGTTTACTGTTTAATAAAGTTCAATTATCAGGACAGAATATGTTTTAGATATTTATTTGAATAGAATAAAATGACGAGTTAATATTTCCTAAAATCTAAGTTCTTTACCTATTTCTAGGTTGAAACCTATGTTAAATATTAAGTTTCTAATATGTTTATATACAGGAATTCGTATTAAAATTCGAATTCTCTGATTTTTGGCTTGTCCTATAGATTTATAGGTAGCAGTTTTAAAACAACTTACTTTAGTGTTATACAGAATGCGATTAAAAACTGATATAGTTTTGCGCGTTTTCGTGTTAATTATAATTAAGTTTAAAAGACAATTAGAAGATTATAAATTCGCGAAATGCGTGAAACATTAATAATTAAAATAAATAATTATGCACACATGTTTATAGTATCAGTGGCTTGTCTAGTTAACAATAGATGAACTACAAATATTGTATTTGTATAAAATAATCTCATTTTATATGTTATATATTTTATATATTATTTGCACAACTTTTAAATGCTATGAAGAAAGCCGGTGCGAGATCTCGTCAGTTCAATTAAAGCATATTATCGTGAAGCTAGAAAAGAAAAGGGAACTACATCTGCATTATCAGAACGAAGAAATCATCTCCCAGGATGACTATAAATAAAGCCATTCTGGAAGGATTAAAACACTTCGATTTCCACTTTTGAATATGCTCTCGTAATGTGGGGTTGATAACTATTCAACCTTTGGATTCAATTATACAACTTTGATTAAAGTCCTGGTCAGCACTTCGAAGTTTGTAAAGATTTCCGTCTTCATCGACCGCGATCTGTTGCTAGGCAATAGACGCCTTCGCTGAAGCATTCGTCCATCTAGTTACTTAGTTGCTCTTGTCTCGAATAACTAGAATGTCATGAGACTATCCGTCAAATTAAGTGGGACCGACATGCATTGCACCCTCAGTTGCTAGAGACACGACCGTGTAAATCATTAGGTGCATGCTTTATAGAAATCAAGGGTCATAAATCTTAGTTGTTTGTACCACGAGGATTAGTGTCACTGACGCATTTGACCGCAAGGGAATGTTATCAGGGGATCATAATTCCTAGGCCATTGCGAACCGTCCGCGTGCTCTTTATGATATTTATAATTAATTACTAGTGAGATAACGCCTCAATTACGAAATGCGCTAAGTAATGTTACAGAAAATAAATTCAGTTACGTCATCCATCCGTAATTTACAATATAATTATGACAAACTGATTGTTAAACTGATTGTCTACCGTAATAAGAAAGTAAATATGCTGATTGAATCTAGTAGTAAACAATTGAGTTCTTTGCTCTTGTTTTAAATGTAAATAGTATTTATATAATTATTCAGTTCCTTTGTTATCATTTTGAACATATTTTAGAGTTAACCCTGTAAATAACTATTTATTTACTTTATTAAAACGGTATATGGTTTCGAAGGTTTAGTGCCTTGTTGTTTTAATCTAATCCATTTATATGAAAATCATAAGTTCTGCATTTAGTACAATACTGGGAATGAACCCGCTCGAACGACTATCTACCTGGACAAGCAAAATATAAATAATTTTCATCAAGCAAGCGTACTTAACTATAGTGTAGCGTCACAAGATTGAAACTGGCGTTAGTACTTAGCTTTGCAAAATTATTTTCGACATGCGTTGTTTAACCGTCTAAATTTGTTGATAAAAATGCAATAACTTTTATTAGTGTTGTCACGGATTGTGGTGTAGTGTTTCGGATTAAATTTAAAGACGTGTTTAGTTTGTGTATTTTTGAGGCGCTGAAGACCGGATTTTCCGTTCTACCTCCAGGTAGGTGTAGTTTGTATTTGTTGTTAACTAATTTTTAACTCTATCGTTAAATTTTCCGGTACGGCTTTAAACAATTATCTCACGCGGAAATTTCGCTAAGCTTCAATTTCTTTCCATAGAATCGAACTTATAATTAAAAACCTTAGTTCTTTCGTTGTAGAATCTTAGGAAGGATGGAAGGCTGTTTCAAAGGCCTTTCCTAATGTATATAAACTTTCCTCTTGGTACACGGCGAGACCGTGGTAAGGTGTTGGAAGCTGATTCGGTAGAATTAATTTCCCAATGTATATATATTTTCTATTTAGTACACTGGAAGTTCATAGTAGTTCTCTGAAGGCGACTCTGGTGAACTAATCTCCCAAGGCAAGCTGTGCGCGGGATAATCCTGGTATAGTTCTCCTTTTGGATCAATTTCGATTCGGCATTTATACAAAAATTGTGGGTGATGGGAAGCTTTCTGAATGCCATCCCCTGAATGCGTTAATGTAGTTCCATATTTTGAAAATTTAACTTTTTGATTTTTTAACTAGCCTAAAAGTTTGTACTCTCGATGGTTGAGTAGTTTGCCAAAATGTCGTATTCTTTTATGGGTTAGTAAACTCTTTATAATTTATTAAAGAGGTCATCTTTACTTTTAATACAAATTCCTGTATAAATTTTGTTTCAGTATTAAAATTGATTTTAATTAACCTTTTATTGATAATTGAATAACGTTTAAACATTGATTTATTGTTAATAATTGATGATTTAGTTTGATAAATAAAGTTTGGATTTCTCCGAAATCTGTCTATTGGCGATAGGCCGGCTGTAGGTGGACGTGTCGTAACTTTATCCTTAGAATAAGCCGTTTTAGCGAACGGTTTGATCTTAATTGTTTTATATTAAATGTAATTATTGCAGTTTTAATAATTTTAACATTTTCATAATATTTTAAATAATGTTTACTGCAACCTCCAGTTAATCTTTTATTATTTAATTCGTTCACTGAATGTTGTTTCCAATCGAAATTTTTACATATAATTTTATAAAAAGATCTACAACAGTTATTTATATAATTAATAAGTTTTAATTTACATAAAATAATTCTCTTTTTTACCATTCGCAGTTCTCACTTTAATCTAACACACCCAAACTGTTTCACTTTTATTTCCCGAAAATTAGTTTTAAACGTTATAACGCATTGGCTTTATTGTCTATTTGACGAATCTGCACTTTCGCATTAGAAGCGAATTCACGTATTTAAAAAATGTTCATAAAATTCCGAAATATTGCTTCTGAAAGTTTGGAACTAGTCACAGTCTATCAATATCTGTAAAAATTGGGGTTGTATTTTAAAAAAACGACGATAACAACTTGTTCTTATACATTTACCGGCTATACTATATTTCACGAATTGTTGTGATTGTAATAGTAACATCACGACTAAGCTTCAAAACAAGCGCATTAGTACTAGTACTTCTATGAAACGGAGTTTGTGATGTTTCAAATCTCGATGAAAGGTGCACGGGGAAGACAAATAATTTACATTCTGCTCGTTAATAGCTCGTTTGTGCGAGGTGGGTCCTGGTGATGTCCTCAGCAAGTCGAAAGGCTCTGTTCGTCTTGCTTCGCAGTCGATATATCTGTGAAATGATTATTTACCGGGGTACGTCGTTTGTTAAGATGACGTGGCTCGGACTTTGGTCGTAAAACGAACTTCGATGATAGTTAATTGATTATCGTTTCAGTTTTCGGCGGTATTAAAAAGAGAGGTAGTAATAATAATTTATATATAAAATTAAACGGAAATTGGAACAGCGTATTTACACAAATCAAACCAAAATTATAATAGTTTAAAATGAAAATAAAATAAATATAGTTTTCTGATAGCAGACAAAATGGATTAATTACAATCATGTATGTATGCATGAAAAGCTGGTTTATGTATGAGATCTGAGCGGCTGTCAATATTTAATATCGTCGCGGCGTTGGTGCAAGTTGTCAGCACGGCGTGTTCTGTCTCGGCCAAGTTCTGCGTTCCTGCTATGTCTAAGCATGAAATTCGGCAGTATACTTCGAAATCAGAGCACGGGCGCGTCGCTCTTGGCGGCCGCCTGTACGTAGTTTATACAGGGGACAGATATTTGATGCTGTGGCGTTAGCGTGTACTTGCGACCTTTCTTGTCACTCAGTATCGCTAAACGTCACGACGTCTGGTGTCTTCTGCAGATCGCTACATAGCAACTCGTCTGCAAATAACAGAATGCTTTATATGACGGGTAATCTCGGTACAGCGTAGTTGTGCGTCCGCTATCACTGCAACTCAATGCACAACGACGTTGATGAGTACTTGGCGTCGGCACAAATAGTTACAGATGAACTTATTTGTGGTCGACCCAAAATCGATTCTGTTGCAGATTAGGCGGCGGTAACGCCAGGTATACTCGGTTACGAGGGTTGCTGAGGTTATATTGTTTTACACTTCGGTCTGTCTTCGTTACAGGGCAACTCGAGACAGAGCGTCGTTCTAGAATCTGTACATATAGATCTCTAGCACGTGGCGCTTTTTAACCGATTATTAATTTGAACGGTATCAGGATTTTAGTAGTCTTGGCGAGTACAGAAGATACAGAAGATCACTGCAAAATTTAATAACAAAATAGCTTGAATTTACAGAAAAGCTTTTATGGTTTATGCGCGAGGCAATATCATGTATCGCGTCTCATACGAAGACTGATTTTCAATTCGCAAAAGGGTCTTATTTATAGTTAAATTCATATTTGAGTTCTTTATTCAGTGAATATGGGTTTCAATAGTTTTTTTTCCTGCTATCTAATCAATTCGGATAACAAGTACATTTGCTTTTAACAAATCGTTACCCGACGTGACGCAATATTACGTAATAGTATTTAATTAGTTTTATTTAACTAATTAATAATTAAATCAGTTAGAATTGTTGCTTATGTTGATTATTTCGGTTATCAAAACAATCTTGCTTGATTTCGGACGGTAAACAGTGATTTAGGCGTCACTAACAGCTTTTAATTAAGCAATTCTTGCGTTTGCAATTATACTAAAACTATATACTTGCGCGCGGTATCTAACACTTTCATAAAGTTTGTTTTGTCTTTAAGTCTTAATTGTTGCACTTCCGGAATCACTAATATAGCAAAAACACGTAGAATTCTCGGAATTCTATTTGATCGGGTTTCGCGACATTACTATGGTTCCACAGAAATGTCACAGTTTGATATTGAATTGTCGTAATTGGTTGATAATTGTCGTTAAATTACAAAATTAGCAAACTCGATCATTCAGGACTCGTTTTTCTAACCTTTTCTCGAACTGTTATAAGGCAATTACTGATCTGGTATCGTAGTATGCTATTTAGCGCTTAAAAATGCCTTATAGGAATATAAAATCGATATGTTCAAATATTTAAAAAAAATTACAGCAGAATTATGAATTTTGTTCTGAATTTTAGTGCTGCTTGGTGTATATCGGTCTTTGCAATGAATTCATCTTAATATAAAATTTAAATTTGAATTAGAAATTCATATAACATGACGACATTGTTGTAATGCAGCATCTCCATACTTTTTAGAGAAATTAAATTTTTGTGGCAGATTCATTATTCTCGCGAATTTATTAATTATTCAAACACAAAGTTGTTTCTTACTGTTACCCATTAGTTTGAAATATTATTAGGTTTCAGTTTTTAATTCGAGATGAAAAGTGCGACTTTAGTGAATTGTTGAATGGACATATATTCATGATTGATTACAATAAAATACTATTGAAAGATATGGCGAAGATAAAGCGCCATTGCTGAAGTTTACTTGTATTTCTGAGAGCAGTGTCAAATTCTTATTTCTAACTCACGCCGATATTACTTTCAAAGGACGAACTCACTCATGTAGCCAATTTTATGTAGAATAATTCTCTTTCAAATATTTTGAGTATAATGACAAAGTTTTTGAATAAATATAAAGTAATGCCTTCATGAAAGTCAGGTAAATAATGGTGTTGGTATTTAAATTATAAATATAACCTTTCATTTAATATTTGTATTAAAACCTACATATTCTGTACTACGTTGTATTTATTCAAATTTAGGGAAAAAGCTTGTATTAATTATTATTATGCAAATTAACTTTATTAAATGTAGGTATATAATGTTAATACTCAAAGAATGACTAATGTGTCTTCAAACAAGCCTACAGGCAGCACTTCGAATTTGAATATTGGAGCAATCCCACATTTCGCAATTCTAGTTTATGAGATCACTTGTAAACGTGAATAAGTGAACTAATGGTAATACAAATTAAATTTTATGTACCAAACTGGAAGTCGTAATAAACTAACTAATCTGGCTTAAAGTTTCATTTTGTCCTAGTATCGGCAGCTTATAGTTGTTACAGTATTGTAGGCATTAGAAGGTATCTCACTAAACTTTATCATTTTTTATTGGATAACTTACGCTATGCTGGTTTTTAAAAGGAAAGTAAATGTGTTTAAAAGCTTTTTTTTTCAATAACATTATAGCTTTCAAGTTATATTAAAAATGAAGCGTAAATCATGTACGCCTATCGTTCGATCCTAAACTTAATAATGACAAAGTATACAAACAATGAGTGAAGTCAGGGAAACTGAGAGACCGATTTAAATTTTAAATATACCTAGAACCACGGATGCCAATATAAAACAGTTAAAAATAGATTTTAAGCGCAATCCCTTTTTTCTCGCGAAGCGTAAACTGAAATCGTTTAAAATGTAAATTGAATTTTCTAACTGTTCTGGGTAAGCTTAACTTTGTTTTCTTTAAATGTGACTTATCAGTATTTAGTGCGTTTCATGCATAGCTTTACAAGAAGTGATGTACTCAAGCATGTTTATCCCTAACACGCGTAGGATTTTATGTAAATGTAGGTTGCTTCAATATGCATAATGAGTTTTCTAACTAAATTATGAAATAATTAAGGCTTTATAAGTTAAAGTTCATTTGCTAAAATGTTGAAGATTGCGATAAACTATTCTGGTGTAAGCTTCCAGCTTATAAACTGCTTGATAATTTATTTATAGATGTGGGCGAATACTATATTCGTATTTGATATTTTAATAACATGAGAGCATAGGCAAATCTTATACAGTTAGTGAAACACCAAAAGGGCAATTAAAAAATTTAATTATTTATCTGCAAGAAAGTTAATAAAATCATCTAAATATTAATAGTTGTAATTGGGGCACAATGATAATGTGGTATTTTACCTGGGTTTAGAACCAATACTTGTATTTCTTATTTATCCGACTGCCCATTAAAGTATATTTGTGAAGATGTCAGTATTGGTGCTGATATCCAAGTGTCAGCTCCCGCTGTTTTTTTGTGCGTCTAATCATCTAATTTATGTAAATTCAATTGTTATCTATCATTAATTTCTTTTGTAAATTATTTAAATTTA